>CM030363.1:1677596-1806410 GCA_017893485.1 Hemerocallis citrina
ACTAATTACTTTTGAAACCTCATCAAATGACCTCTAAAAATTCTAAAATTTGATATTCATCAAATAGACTCATACCAAAAGTTACTCCCAAAATTTTATAGAAAAATAATAAACATGCAAGGAGTTATGGCTTTTTAAACCTCAACCCCAAACACAGTCAGCTTCAGCCAACACCTTCAGACCAGTCGCATTCTACAAATTTTTCGGGGCATCAAATGACCTCTGAAAATTATGAAATTTCAAAATATAGTTGTAGACACATACAAGAGTGTCCAAAAAAAAAAATCAGTTCAAAATACCATGTATTGTCCGAGATACAAAATCGGAAAGACACAAAAATTCTCATAGCCAGCAGCTATTCTTTCCGAGATACCATGTATTGTCCTGATTTGGACCCATTGTTTGGGCTACTAAATTTCGTCCAAATATTATGACAAAAATCATGGATACTCTACATATATAGAAGAACAACTTCCCAAAATTTGAGCTCATAATTCCGAGCCATTTGGGCGCGAGAAATTCTCAAACATTCCCCCACAATCATGCTACTTAACAAAACTCATAAAAGAGTTATTTTTACCATACAACTTATCTTTTCCTAGCACTTCTCATACTCAAACATGGTAACAAAATCATAGCTACCACTACTACACATCCATTCATACCAAAACAAAATAAATACCAAAAAGTTTGAGAGATCACTCACATGAAGTTTTGCAAAATCTCCTTGTAGCTTGGCTCCTAGCTTTGCTTGCTTGCTTGTCTTTGCTCCTTGTACTTGTATAGCTTGGCCAATACCTCTCCTACACTTCTTCTTCTCCTTCTCTACTACTCCTTCTATTCTAAAAGGCTTCTCTCTTTCCCTGATATTTTTTTTGAACAAGGAGGAATGGAGAAGGCTTAGGAGGAGAGTGAATGGAGTTTTGGAAAATGGAGTGAGGTGAGAATGGGAGGGGTTTAAATGGACCGGAATTGGAAGGTGGGTGTGGGATGGAGTGTGGTGAGGTGTAGGGTTGAGATGGAGGGTGGGATGGGTGAAGGGATGAAGGGTGGATTGAGTGCCAACACATCATGTGGAAGCTTCATGGAAGCTTCTTTGGAAACTTCAAGGAAATTTCTCATTCTTCAAGTCAATTTACACATGGTAAAACATCTCCACCATTGGATCCTTATCAAGATCAAGCCATGATGTGATGCTAGGGTTCCTAACCCTAGGTTAGGTCAAGGAACCCTAGATCGCCATACCCCGATTCTAACCCTAGTGCACAATCTCAACCCATATTCAATCCAAGCACTTGCTTAATTGAAAGTGACTAATATATATAAATTAAATTCTATAAAAATATAGGTTTTGGAGAAATTATAACTTTCTCCTGACAATTGTCTGGTCGAAACAATCGGGACAAAACCACAGTTTAATTGAGAAGATATCCTGAGTTTATCTCATCGGGTTCAGAACAGCTCATATGTCTGAAATTTCCCAATTAAAGATGATAACTAATAGAAAAATATGTAATCGTGTGCAATACTTAGATGTGCACAGATTACTATACAAAAATAGCTATATGCTATTTTGCGGGGTATTACATTCTGACCGTTTTCGTGAAATTTTGTGTTTGACTGTTTTAGCCACATTTGTGGGCTGTTATCTACAGTTTTCGGCCACTTTCGTGAGAATTTATATTTCCCTCATTTTGTGGGCTATATAGTACATTGTCTTCGATTATTTTCATGAGATTTCGTATTTTACTGTTTTTGACCCATTTAATGGGTTATAGTGTGAGACCCCGTATTTCTAGTATAGTATATATACTAGTATGGTATATATATAGTATATATACTAGTAGAAAGAATGGAAGAAAGAGTGGTGATGTGGAAGGAAGGATTAAATGAAAGAGAAGTGGTGTGTGTGTGGGTGTTGACCGGTTGACTTGTATGGAATGGATAAGTGTGGGTGTATTTGACCGGTTGACCTAAGGGGATTTAATCCCATATCGGTGGATAGGAAGGGAAATGAGAAGTATATATAGGAAAGCCCATGATTAAGGGTTACCCAACGATTAACCACCCTTTTGAGGCAGCCTGTGGTGGGCGTGGCTAGAGTTTTGTGTCCGTTCTTTCGCGTGCGCGCACGTGTATCCGCGTGCACAGCTAAGCCGGGCTCGGGGCGTTACAAATGGTATCAGAGCCGACTTTCGACACTGAGTGTGTGCAAGATGTACGCCTGAGAGGGAGCTAGGTTGGGACAGGTCGTCCGGGTAGGGGACTGTACAACTAGCAGAATCAGGGTAATCCTCTCCACATCGGTTAGAAAGGGATCCTGGATCATGTTGTAAGTCCGGGTTCAGCGAGAATGCTGAATTCTTAAGGAGGGGTGAATGTGAGACCCCGTATTTCTAGTATAATTTATATACTAGTATGGTATATATATAGTATATATACTAGTAGAAAGAATGGAAGAAAGAGTGGTGACGTGGAAGGAAGGATTAAATGAAAGAGAAGTGGTGTGTGTGTGGGTGTTGACCGGTTGACTTGTATGGAATGGATAAGTGTGGGTGTATTTGACCGGTTGACCTAAGGAGATTTAATCCCATATCGGTGGATAGGAAGGGAAATAAGAAGTATATATAGGAAAGCCCATGATAAAGGGTTACCCAACGGTTAACCACCCTTTTGAGGCAGCCTGTGGTGGGCGTGGCTAGAGTTTTGTGTCCGTTCTTTCCCGTGCGCGCACGTGAAGCCGCGTGCGCAGCTGAGTCGGGCTCGGGGCGTTACATATAGCCCACAGTTTTCGACCGTTTTTGTGAAATTTTGTGTTTGACTGTTTTAGCCTGTTTAGTGGGCTATAGTCCATAGTTTTCAGCCACTTTCGTGAGACTTTTTATTAACCTCATTTTGTGGGCTATAGTACACTATTTTCGATCACTTTCATGAGATTTTGTATTTTACTGTTTTGGCCTCATTTTATGGGTTATATAGTCAACAGTTTCCGACCGTTTTCGTGAAATTTTGTGTTTGACTGTTTTAGCCTCATTTGTGGGCAGTAGTCCAACGTTTTCGGCCACTTTCGTGAGAAATTTTATTTCCCTCATTTTGTAGGCTATAGTACACTGTTTTCGATCACTTTCATTAGATTTCGTATTTAATTGTTTTGGCCTCAATTTATGGGTTATAGTCCACAGTTTCCGACCGTTTTCGAAAATTTTTGTATATGACTGTTTTAGCCTAATTTGGGGGTTATAGTCCACAGTTTTGATCACTTTTGTGAGAAAATTTATTTCCCACATTTTGTGGGCTATAGTACACTGTTTTCGATCACTTTCATGAGATTTTGAATTTTACCTTTTTTGCCACATTTTGTGGGTTATAGTCCACAGTTTCAGACCGTACTCGTGAAATTTTGTATTTGACTGTTTTAGCCTCATTTGTGGGCTGTTATCTACAGTTTTCGGCCACTTTCGTGAGAATTTTTATTTCCCTCATTTTGTGGGCTATATAGTACACTGTCTTCGATCACTTTCATGAGATTTCGTATTTTACTGTTTTGACCTCATTTTATGGGTAGTCCACAGTTT
This sequence comes from Hemerocallis citrina, assembly GCA_017893485.1. NCBI lineage: Eukaryota > Viridiplantae > Streptophyta > Magnoliopsida > Asparagales > Asphodelaceae > Hemerocallis > Hemerocallis citrina. Next base: position 1,681,172 of record CM030363.1, read on the forward strand.
CCGACCGTTTTCGTGAAATTTGTATTTGACTGTTTTAGCCTCATTTGGGACCTATAGTCCACAGTTTTGATCACTTTCGTCAGAATTTTTATTTCCCTCATTTTGTGCACAACAGTACAATGTTTTCGATCACTTTCATGAGATTTCGTGTTTTACTGTTTTGGCCTCATTTTGAGGGTTATAGTCCACAGTTTCCGCCCCTTTTTGTGAAATTTTTATTTGACTGTTTTAGCCTCATTTGTGGGCTTCAGTCCACTGTTTTCGATCACTTTCAAGAGATTTGGTATTTTACTGTTTTGGCCTCATTTTGTGGGTTATAGTCCACAGTTTCCGACCGTTTTTGTGAAATTTTGTATTTGACTGTTTTAGCCTCATTTGTGGGCTGTAGTCTACAGTTTTCGGCCACTTTCGCGAGATTTTTTATTTTCCTAATTTTGTGGGCTATAGTACACAGTTTTCGATCACTTTCATGTAAAATTCTATTTTACTGTTTTGGCCTCATTTTGTGGGTTATAGTCTCTTGTTTCCGGCCGTTTTTGTGAAGTTTTGTATGATTGTTTTAGCCTTATTTGTGGGCTGTAGTCTACAGTTTTCGGCCATTTTCGTGAGATTTTTCATTGGCCTCATTTTGTAGACTATGGTACACTGTCTTCAACCACCTTCATGAGATTTTGTATTTTACTGTTTTGGCAACATTTTATGGGTTATAGTCCACAGTTTCCGACCGTTTTCGTGAAATTTTGTATATGACTGTTTTAGCCTAATTTTGCAGTTATAGTCCACAGTTTTGATCACTTTCGTGAGAATTTTTATTTCCCACATTTTGTGGGCTATAGTACACTGTTTTCGATCACTTTCATGAGATTTTGAATTTTACTTTTTTTGCCACATTTTGTGGGTTATAGTCCACAATTTCCGACCGTTCTCGTGAAATTTTGTATTTGACTGTTTTAGCGTCATTTGTGGGCTGTTGTCTACAGTTTTCGGTCACTTTCGTGAGAATTTTTATTTCCCTCATTTTGTGGGCAATATAGTACACTGTCTTCGATCACTTTCATGAGATTTTGTATTTTACTGCTTTTGCCTCATTTTATGGGTTATAGCCCACAATTTCCGACCATTTTCGTGAAATTTTGTATTTGACTGTTTTAGCCACTTTTGTGGGCTACAGTCCGCTGTTTTCGGCCACTTTCGTGAGACTTTTTATTTCCCTCATTTTGTGGGCTATAGTACATTGTTTTCGATCACTTTTATGAGGTTTCGTATTTTACTTTTTTGGCCTCATTTTATGGGTTATAGTCAACAGTTTCTGACCATTTTCGTGAAATTTTGTATTTGACTGTTTTAGCCTCATTTGTGGGCTGTAGTGCACAGTTTTGATCACTTTCATCAGAATTTTGATTTCCCACATTTTGTGCACAACAGTACAATGTTTTCGATCACTTTCACGAGATTTCATGTTTTACTGTTTTGGCCTCATTTTGAGGGTTATAGTCCACAGTTTCCGACCCTTTTTGTGAAATTTTTATTTGACTGTTTTAGCCTCATTTGTGGGCTTCAGTCCACTGTTTTCGATCACATTCAAGAGATTTCGTATTTTACTATTTTGGCCTCATTTTGAGGGTTATAGTCCACAATTTCCGACCATTTTTGTGAAATTTTGTATTTGACTGTTTTAGCCTCATTTGTGGGCTGTAGTCTACAGTTTTCGGCTGCTTTTGCGAGATTTTTTATTTTCCAAATTTTGTGGGCTATATAGTACACAGTTTTCGATCACTTTCATGTAAAATTCTATTTTACTGTTTTGGCCTCATTTAGTGGGTTATAGTCCACTGTTTCCGGCCGTTTTCGTGAAATTTTGTATGATTGTTTTAGCCTTATTTGTGGGCTGTAGTCTATAGTTTTCAGCCATTTTCGTGAGATTTTTTATTGGCTTCATTTTGAGGGCTATGGTACACTGTCTTCGACCATCTTCATGAGATTTTGTATTTTACTGTTTTGGTAACATTTTATGGGTTATAGGCCACAGTTTCCGTCCGTTTTCGTGAAATTTTGTATATGACTGTTTTAGCCTAATTTGGGGGTTAGAGTCCACAGTTTTGATCACTTTCGTGAGAATTTTTATTTCCCACATTTTGTGGGCTATAGTACACTGTTTTCGATCACTTTCATGAGATTTTGAATTTTACGTTTTTGGCCACATTTTGTGGGTTATAGTCCACAGTTTTCGACCGTTCTCGTGAAATTTTGTATTTGACTGTTTTAGCCTCATTTGTGGGCTGTTGTCTACAGTTTTCGGTCACTTTCGTGAGAATTTTTATTTCCCTCATTTTGTGGGCTATATAGTACACTGTCTTCGATCACTTTCATGAGATTTCGTATCTTACTGCTTTTGCCCCCATTTTATGGGTTATAGCCCACAATTTCCGCCCGTTTTCGTGAATTTTTTTTTTGACTGTTTTGGCCTCTTTTGTGGGCTATAGTCTGCTGTTTTTGGCCACTTTCGTAAGATTTTTTATTTCCCTCATTTTGTGGGCTATAGTACAGTATTTTCGATCACTTTCATGACGTATCGTATTTTACTGTTTTGGCCTCATTTTATGGGTTATAGTCAACAGTTTCCGACCGTTTTCGTGAAATTTTGTATTTGACTGTTTTAGCCTCATTTGTGCGCTGTAGTCCACAGTTTTCGGCCACTTTCGTGAGATTTTTTATTTCCCTCATTTTGTGGGCTGTAGTATATTGTTTTCGATCACTTTCATGAGATTTCGTATTTTGCTATTTTGGCCACATTTTATGGGTTATAGTCAACAGTTTCCGACCAATTTCGTGAAATTTTGTATTTGACTGTTTTAGCCTCATTTGTGGGCTATAGTCCACAAATTTCAGCCACTTTCGTGAGATTTTTTATTTCCCACTTTTTTGTGGCCTATAGTACACTGTTTTCGATCACTTTCAAGAGATTCCGTATTTTACAGTTTTGGCCTCATTTTTTGGTTTAGTCCTCAGTTTCCGGTTGTTTTCGTTAAATTTTGTATTTGACTGTTTTAGCCACATTTGTGGGCTGTAGTCCACAGTTTTTGGCCACTTTCGTGAGATTTTTTATTTCCCTCATTTTGTGGGCTATAGTACATTGTTTTCGATCACTTTCATGAGATTTCATATTTTACTGTTTTGGCCTCAGTTTATGGGTTATAGCCCACAGTTTCCGACCGTTTTCGTGAAATTTTGTGTTTGACTATTTTAGCCTCTTTAGGGGCTATAGTCCGCAGTTTTCAGTCACTTTCGTGAGACTTTTTATTTCCCTCATTTTGTGGGCTATAGTACACTATTTTCGATCACTTTCATGAGATTTTGTATTTTACAGTTTTGGCCTCATTTTATGGGTTATAGTCAATAGTTTCCGACCGTTTTCGTGAAATTTTGTGTTTGACTGTTTTAGCCTCATTTGTGGGCAGTAGTCCAACGTTTTCGGCCACTTTCGTGAGAAATTTTATTTCCCTCATTTTGTAGGCTATATATAGTACACTGTTTTCGACCACTTTCATTAGATTTCGTATTTAATTGTTTTGGCCTCAATTTATGGGTTATAGTCCACAGTTTCCGACCGTTTTCGTGAAATTTTGTATATGACTGTTTTAGCCTAATTTTGGGGTTATAGTCCACAGTTTTGATCACTTTTGTGAGAAATTCTATTTCCCACATTTTGTGGGCTATAGTACACAGTTTTCGATCACTTTCATGACATTTCGAATTTTACTGTTTCGGCCACATTTTGTGGGTTATGGTCCACTGTATCTGACCGTTTTTGTGAAATTTTGTATTTGACTGTTTTAGCCTCATTTGTGGGCTGTTGTCTACAGTTTTCGGCCACTTTCGTGAAAATTTTTATTTTCCTCATTTTGTGGGCTATATAGTACACTGTCTTCGATCACTTTCATGAGATTTCGTATTTTACTGTTTTGGCCTCATTTTATGGGTAGTCCACAGTTTCCGACCGTTTTCGTGAAATTTTGTATTTGACTGTATTCGCCTCATTTGGGGGCAATAGTCCACAGTTTGGATCACTTTCGTTAGAATTTTTATTTCCCACATTTTGTGGGCAACAGTACAGTGTTTTCAATCACTTTGATGAGATTTCGTGCTTTACTGTTTTGGCCTCATTTTGAGGGTTATAGTCCATAGTTTCCGACCCTTTTTGTGAAATTTTTATTTGACTGTTTTAGCCTCTTTTGTGGGCTTCAGTCCACTGTTTTCGATCACTTTTATGAGATTTCGTATTTTACTGTTTTCGCCTCATTTTGTGGGTTATAGTCCACTGTTTCCGACCGTTTTTGTCAAATTTTGTATTTGACTGTTTTAGCCTCATTTGTGGGCTGTAGTCCACAGTTTTCAGCCACTTTCTCGAGATTTTTTATTTCCCTAATTTTCTGGGGTATAGTACACTGTTTTGGGTCACTTTCATGTAAAATTCTGTTTTACTGTTTTGGCTCATTTTGTGGGTTATAGTCCACTGTATCTGGCCGTTTTCGTGAAATTTTGTATGATTGTTTTAGCCTTATTTGTTGGCTTGTAGTCTATCGTTTTCGACCACTTTCGTGAGATTTTTATTGGCCTCATTTTGTGCGCTATGGTACACTGTCTTCGACCACCTTCATGAGATTTTGTATTTTACTGTTTTGGCAACATTTTATGGGTTATAGTCCACAGTTTTGATCACTTTCGTGAGAATTTTTATTTCCCACATTTTGTGGGCTATAGTACACTGTTTTCGATCATTTCCATGAGATTTCGAATTTTACTTTTTTGGCCACATTTTGTGGGTTATAGTCCACAGTTTCCGAATGTTCACGTGAAATTTTGTATTTGACTGTTTTAGCCTCATTTGTGGGCTGTTGTCTACAGTTTTCGATCACTTTCGTGAGAATTTTTATTTTCCTCATTTTGTGGGCTATATAGTACACTGTCTTCGATCACTTTCATGTGATTTCATATTTTACTGCTTTTGCCTCATTTTATGGGTTATAGCCCACAATTTCCGACCGTTTTTGTAAAATTTTGTATTTGTCTGTTTTAGCCTCTTTTGTGGGTTATAGTCTGCTGTTTTCGGCCACTTTCGTGAGACTTTTTATTTCCCTCATTTTGTCTGCTATAGTACACTGTTTTCGATCACTTTCATGAGATTTCATATTTTACTATTTTGGCCTCATTTTATGGGTTATAGTCAACAGTTTCCGACCGTTTTCGTGAAATTTTGTATTTGACTGTTTTAGCCTTATTTGTGGGCTGTAGTCCACAGTTTTCAGCCACTTTCGTGAGATTTTTTATTTCCCTCACTTTGTGGGCTGTAGTACACTGTTTTCGATTACTTTCATGAGATTTCGTATTTTACTCTTTTGGCCTCATTTTGTGGGTATACAGTCCACAGTTTCCGACTGTTTTTGTCAAATTTTGTATATGACTGTTTTAGCCTCATTTGTGGGCTGTAGTCCATAGTTTTCGGCCACTTTCTCGAGATTTTTTATTTCCCTAATTTTGTGGGCTATAGTACACTATTTTGGATCACTTTCATGTAAAATTATGTTTCTCTTTTGGCCTCATTTTATGGGTTATAGTCCACAGTTTCTGACCGTTTTCGTGAAATTTTGTATTTGACTGTTTTAGCCTCATTCGAAAACAGTGTACTATAGCCCACAAATGAGGGAAATAAAAAGTCTCACGAAAGTAGCCAGAAACTGTGCACTATATCCCACAAATGAAGCTCAAACAATCAAATAAAAAATTACAAGAAAATGGTTGGAAGCTGTGGACTATAACCAATAAAATAAGGACAAAATAGTAAAATACGAAATTTTATGAAAGTGGTCGAAAACAATGTACAATAGCCACAAAATGAGGGAAATAAAAAATCTTACGAAAGTGGCGGAAAACTGTGGACTGTAGCCCACAAATGAGGCTAAACCGTCCAACACAAAATTTCACGAAAACTACCTGAAATTGGGCACAATAACCAACAAAATGAGGCCAAAATAGAAAAATACAAAATCGAAAGAAAGTGATCGACAACAGTGTACTATAGGCCACAAAATGAGGGAAATAAAAAATATCACGAAAGTGGCCGTAAACTGTGGGCTATTATAGCACACAAATGAGGCTAAAAGAGTCAAACTCAAAATTTCACGAAAACAAATAGAAACTGTGGACAGTAACCCACAAAATGAGGCCAAAATAGTAAAATACGAAATCTCACGAAAGTAATCGAAAACAGTGTACTATAGCCCACAAATTGAGGGAAATTAAAAATCTCACAAAAGTGGCCAAAAACTGTGGACTGTAGCCCACAAATGAGGCTAAAACATTTAAATACAAAATTTCACAAAAACAGTCGGAAACTGTGGACTATAACCTACAAAATGAGGCCAAAACTGTAAAACACGAAAATCTTTGAAAGTGATGGAAAAAAGTGTACTATAGCCCCCAAAATGAGGTAAATAAAAAATCTCACAAGCCAAAAACTGTGGACTATAGCCCACAAATGACGGCTAAAACAGTCTAATACAAAATTTCACGAAAACGGTCGAAAACTGTGGAGTATAACCCATAAAATGAGGCCAAAATTGAGAAATACGAAATCTCATGAAAAAGATTGAAAACAGTCTACCAGAAAATGGAGGAAATAAAAAAAATCTCTTGAAAGTGGCCGAAAACTGTGGACTACAGCTCACAAATGAGGCTAAAACAGTCAAATACAAAATTTAACGAACACGGTCGGAAACTATGGACTAACCTACAAAATGAGGCCAAAATAGTGAAATTCGAAATCTCATGAAAGTGATAGAACACAGTGTATTATAGCCCACAATATGTGGGAAATAAAAATTCTCACGAAAGTGATTGAAAATTGTGGACTATAGTCCCAAAATGAGGCTAAAACTAGTCAAATACAAAATTTCACCAAAACGACAGGAAACTGTGGACTATAACCTGCAAAATGGGGCCAAAACAGAAAATACGAAATCTCATGAAAGTGATCGAAAACAGTATACTATAGCCAAAAAATGAGGGAAATAAAAAAAATCTCGCCGAAGTGGCCGAAAACTGTGGACTATAACCAACAAAGGAGGCTAAAACAGTCAAATACAAAATTTTACGAAAACGATCACAAACTGTGGATATATAACCCACAAAATGAGGCCAAAATAGTAAAATACGAAATCTCATGAAAGTAATCAAAAACAGAGTACTATAGCCCACAAAATGAGAGAAATAAAAAATCTCACGAAAGTTGCTGAAAACTGTGGACTATATATCCCACAAATGAGGCTAAAACAGTCAAATTCAAAATTCCTCGAAATCGGTTGGAAATTGTGGACTATAACCCAAAAAATGAGGCCAAAATAGTAAAATACGAAATCTCATGAAAGTGATCGCAAACAGTGTACTATAGCCCACCAAATGAGGGAAATAAAAAGTCTCACGAAAGTGGCCGAAAACTGCGGACTATAGCCCACAAATGAGCCTAAAACACTCCAATTCAAAATTTCACGAAAACTGTCGGAAACTGAGGACTATAACCCACAAAATGAGGCCAAAATAGTAAAATACGAAATCCCATGAAAGTGATCGAAAAAATTGTACTATATCCCACAAAATGCGGAAATAAAAAATATCACGAAAGTGGCTGCAAACTGTGGGCTATAGCCCACAAATGAGGCTAAAACAGTCAAATACAAAATTTCACGAAAACAACCAGAAATTGTGGACAATAACCAGCAAATTGAGGCCAAACCAATAAAATTCAACATCTCCTGAAAGTGATCGAAAAAACAGTGTACGAAAACTGTGGATTGTAGCCCACAAATGAGGCTAAAATAGTCAAATTCAAAATTTCACAAAAATGGTCGAAAACTGTGGACTATAACCCACATAATGAGGCCAAACCAATAAAATACGAAATCTCAACAACGTGATTGAAAAAAGTGTGTTATAGCCCACAAAATGAGGGAAATAAAAAATCTCCCGAAAGTGGCAAAAATTGTGTACTATAGCCCACCAATGAGGCTAAAACAGTCAAATACAAAATTTCACAAAAACGGTTGGAAACTGTGGATTATAACACATAAAATGAGGCCAAAATAGTAAAATACAAAATCACATGAAAGTGATCGAAAACAGTGTAACACAAAATGAGGGAAATAAAAAATCTCACGAAAGTGGCCGAAAACAGTGGACTACAGCCCATAAAAGAGGCTAAAGCAGTCAAATACAAAATTTCACGAAAATGGTCGGAAACTGTGCATTATAACCCACCAAAATGAGGCCAAAATAGTAAAATTCGAAATCTCGTGAAAGTGATAGAAAACAGTGTATTATAGCCCACAAAATGTGGGAAATAAAAATTCTAATGAAAGTGATCGAAAACTGTGGACTATAGCCCCCAAATGAGGCTAAAACAGTCAAATACAAAATTTCACGAAAATGGTTGGAAACTGTGGACTATACCCATAAAATAAGACCAAAATAGTAAAATACGAAATCTCATGAAAGTGGTCGCAAACAGTGTACTATAGCCCGCCAAATGAGGGAAATAAAAAATCTCACAAAAGTGGCCAAAAACTATGGATTGTAGCCCACAAATGAGGCTAAAATAGTCATATACAAAATTTCACAAAAACGGTCGGAAACTGATCACAATAACCTATGAAATGAGGCCAAAACAGTAAAATACGAAATCTAATGACAGTGATCGAAAACAGTGTACTATAGCCCACAAAATGAGGGAAATAAAGAGTATTACGAAAGTGGCCGTAAACTGTGGGCTGTAGCGCACTAATGACGCTAAAACAGTCAAATACAAAATTTCACGAAAACAACCGGAAATTGTGGACAATAACCCACAAAATGAGGACAAAATAGTAAAATACGAAATTTTCTGAAAGTGATCAAAAACACTGTACTATAGTCCACAAAATGAGAGAAATAAAAAATATCACGAAAGTGGTAGTAAATTGTGGACTATAGCCCACAAATGAGGCTAAAACAGTCAAATACAAAATTTTACCAAAACGACCGGAAACAATGGACTATAACCCCCAAAATGAGGCCAAAATAGTAAAATACAAAATCTCTAGAAAGTGATCGAAAACATTGTACTGCCCAAAAAATGTGGGAAATAAAAAATCTTACGAAAGTGGCCGAAAACCGTGGATTCTGTAGCCCACAAATGAGGCTAAAACAGTCAAATACAAAATTTCACGAAAACGGTCGAAAACTGTGGACTATAACCAATAAAATGAGGCCAAAATAGTAAAATACGAAATCTCATGAAAGTGATCGAAAACAATGTACTATAGCCAACAAAATAAGGAAAATAAAAAAATCTCGCCGAAGTGGCCAAAAACTGTGGACTGTAGCCCACAAATGAGCCTAAAACAGACAGTTAAATATAAAATTTCACGAAAACGGCCAGAAACTGTGGACTATAATCCACAAAATGACGCCAAAATAGTAAAATACAAAATCACATGAAAGTGATCGAAAACTATGTACTATAGCCCACAAAATGAAGGAAATAAAAAATCCCACGAAAGTGGCCGAAAACTGTGGACTGTAGCCCACAAATGAGCCTAAAACAGTTAAATACAAAATTTCACGAAAACGGGCAGAAACTGTGGACTATAACCCACAAAATGAGGCTGAAACAATAAAATACGAAATCTCAAGAATGTGATCAAAAAAAGTGTACTATAATAGCCCACAAAATGAGGAAAATAAAAATTCTAACGAAAGCGGTCGAAAACTGTGGACTGTAGCCCACAAATGAGGCTAAAACAGTCAAACACAAAATTTCACGAAAATGATCAGAAACTTTGGAGTATAACCCACAGAATTAGGCCAAAACACTGAAATACGAAATCTCTTGAAAGTGATCGAAAACAGTGTACTATATTGCCCACAAAATGTGATAAATAAAAAATCTCACGAAAGTGGCCGAAAACTGTGGACTATATCCACAAATGAGGCTAAAAATTCAAATACAAAATTTCACTAAAACGGTTGGAAACTGTGGACTATAACCCATAAAATGAGGCCAAAATAGTAAAATACAAAATCTCATGAAAGTGATCGAAAACAGTGTACAATAGCCGAGAAAATGAGGGAAATACTAAATCTCACGAAAGTTGCCGAAAACTGTGGACTATAACCCACAAATGATCCCAAAACAGTCAAATACAAAATTTCACGAAAACTGTAGAAACTGAGGACTATAACCGACAAAATGAGGACGAAACCCTAAAATACGAAATCTCATGTGATCGAAAAAATTGTACTATAATAGCTGTAATACCCCGTAAAATAGCATATAGCTATTTTTGCATTGTAATCCGTGCACGTCTGTGTATTACACACGATTATATATTTTTCTAACAATTATCAGTTTTAATTGAGAGATTTCATACATATAAGTTGTTCTGAACCCGATGAGGTAGACTCGGGATATCTTCTCAATTTAACTGTGAAATTGTCCCGATTGTTTTGACCAGACAATTTTTGGGAGAAAGTATAATTTCTATAAAGCATGTATTTTTATAGATTTTAAATTGTATATATTGGTCATTTTAATTTAAGCTAGTGTTTGAATTAAACATGGATGGTATTCATACACTAAGGTAGGTTAAGGGTATGGTGACCTAGGGTTCCTTGACCTAACCTAGGGTTAGGAACCTTAGCATCATATGATCATAGCTTGATCTTGATGAGATCCAATGGTGGAAGTATTTCCCCATGTGAAAGTTGACTCATAAGATGAGGAAACTTCCATGAAGCTTCCCATGAACTTCTAGAAAATGTGAGTTGGCTTCATCTCATCCATCCATCCACACTCACTCCACTCCACCCCCATCTCCACCCTCCATCTCCACCAAGAATTCCGGCCCATTCCACCCCCAAAACCCTAGCCTCCATTCAATAAATACCCCATTCTCTTCACTTCTCATTCTCTTGATCCTCTTGTTTTATTTGTTTCAAAAAGGAAAAGAAAAGGGCAGTCCTTGAGAAGCAAGAAGGAGATTAAAGGAGGAATTTTTAGTAAGTGTAGTAGAGAAGCGGAAGAGTTGTGGAAGCTCTACAAAGCAAGGAGCAAGGGAAAGCAAGTAAGCAAGCAAGCTAGGAGGCAAGCTAGCAAGGAGATTTTGCAAACTTCATGTGGGTGATAGTCTAACTCTCGTTTTGAATTCCTTTGTATATGTGAATTTTAGCATGTGAAGGTAGATGGAGAAACTTTGATTTTTATGTATGTGAATGACATTCTAAGAAGAAGATAGTGGTACGGTATGAACAACTCATTTCTATAAGTTTTTGTTTAGAAGCAGGTTGTGAGGGTAAGTTTGGGAATTTTCTTCTCCCAACCGGTTCGGAATCTTGGGCTCAAACTTTAAGGTTTTGCTATTCTATGTATGTAGAGTATCCATGATTTTTTTCATAATATTTGGACGCAATTTAGTAGCCCAAACAATGGGTCCAAATCTGGACAGTGAGCAGCCAGAATAGCTGCTGGCTGTGAGAATTTTTGTATGTCTTTCCGATTTTGTATCTCGTAAGATACAGGTTATTTTGAGCTGAAAATTTTTTTGGGCACTCTTGTAGGTGTCCACAACTATATTTTTAAATTTCATAATTTTCCGAGGTCGTTTGATGCGTCGAAAAATTTGTATAGTGCGACTGGTCTGAAGGTGTTGGCTGAAGCTGACTGTGTTTGGGACTGAGGTTTAAAAGGCCATAACTCGTTGTATGTTTATTATTTTGCTATGAAATTTTGGGAGTAACTTGTGGTATGAGTCTATTTGATGAATCTCAAATTTTAGAATTTTTAGAGGTCATTTGATGAGGTTTCAAAAGTAATTAGTGAGGGGCAGTAAATACCCTGCTGAAAAAGAACAGCTGAAAATCTTGCTATGTTTGAGGAGTCGTAGATCATTGTGTGAAGTGAATTTGAATGTGAATTTTGGGCACAATGAAATGATACATGTGTAGATAAAAAATCTCAAATTTCAAGAGCATTGGACTTAGGGTTGATTTATTATTGAATTTTAAAGTAGGATACGTTCAGCACTTATTTGTTAAGAATTTGGACAACTGGCCAACTAGAGATTTGCAGTAAGGAATCATAGCTTTCTAACCCGACTAGAATTTTGTAATTCCAGTTTATAGGTTGGAAGTTATGATTTTTCAAAGTTGGGGTAGATTCAGCCTTGTCAAGGCAATGTTTGCTAGAGAAATCAACTTTTCCCTTGTTGTGCACCCGATGGAGATTGGCATCTTTAAGGACCTTAAGGATTAAATCTGACGGCGTGTCCAACTAGGAAGTTGTAGTAGACACTCCCACCTTTCCATGGAATCCGGAATCGAGTAATTCTGATAAATGAGTAAACTTTTATGATATCAGGCAGGTGCAGCAAGTGCGAGAAGGAACATACTACTAAGAGTGTATGAGGGTTGTTGGGTGTCAAGATGATTGAATTTGAGGAAATTGTCAACTGGAGAGTTGTAGACGAGAGTCTTATCTTTCCAGAATGAGGGATATCAAGAAAATCCGATTTGTGTGTCGGAAATTATGGACGTTGCGATTTAACAACCTGTTGTTCAGACTAAACTTCAAGCTTAAGTTGACTTGGGGACTTGAGCTCCTTAAGAAATGTGAGGGAGTCATCCACTAGGAGATTGCAGTGGATCTCCCTACCCTTCTAGAAATTCTGAGTGTGTTAGTTTCCGATGAGCGTAGCTGGGGTTACAGCTACTGCTATTTCTTGAACTGTTTCATCGGATAATTGATGAGGAACCCTCTGCATACCGCAGTGCGGTGATCATGAGCTATCGTGTTTTAATGATGTTTTTAGCATTTGATTTGGAACTTAGATAAGTTCCTGTGCTTAGTGCTCATGGTGGACATGAATGAGTTGGGTTATAACTCTGGTCGGTTTATGTTTGGTGTCTTGATGCCTGAGTCTGTCAATGTTCAGAATTATTGGTTATGTGTGTGCTTACCTTCATTCATATTTATATTGCTTTCTTGGGGCGCCGTTGGACTACTCGCTGAGGGTCACAAGTCGGAATTATTTGGTCGCTGACCTGTGAAGGTATGGGGAACCAGTGGATGTGTTTCCCGTGATGATTGTTGTTTTGACAGACCGGATAGGCTCGACATTATTGATCGACACCGAGTGTGATTTGGGTAACAACTTGTTTTCAGGAAACTGCAATAATTAGGTTTTCCTTTTTTGTTCCCGCTCGAAGACCGAATTGGTGTTAAGGGCGATTCCCTATAATCCAACTCATTCTGTGAGTTAGCGGTAGGTGGTGATACTATGGGGTCGTCTCTTCCTGTCATTAGGGATACGTACTGCTGTGCGTATCTTGCACTGTTGATTCATGAAGTACCATGGTAAGAACGAGATGTCGATTTCTCGACGGATAGGGGGTTTTAGACCTTCGAGGCCATCATGTTCTATGTTGGTGGACACGAACGGATCATAATGGATCTTCTGCGCAATGGATATGCTGCGTGTATATCTGTAAGTTCGTCACAGCTTTCGAGGAGGGTCCGATGCAACAATTATTGGTGACAACGGGGTGGCACCCCGAATTATGTCTTTTATTTATACCTCCTCAACCATGTCATACTATCAGGAACAGGAAGTCGACCGAATTAGAATGCATTGCATGACGAGGGATTGAACCCTACATTCAGAAAGTGAACTCTTTGGAAAGTATGTAGTATGGGATGCATACGTTTCCATTGAAGTTGATTTTGGGAAAGTATGCAGTATGGGATGCATGCATTCCCAAACGAATCGCATTAGAGTAGGTGCATCGTGTGCATTCTTGTTTCGTGTATTAGATTAGACCATGTCATGTTTTGGCCTGGAATGTGTGTAGTATGGGATGCACGCGTATCCAGAGTTCCAAGGTTTCTTGTATTACAATAAGGCAGGTGATCAGTGCATTAGTTGCTAGACCATGGCATACACGAACCCAGGAAATTAGGATGCACGTTTTCCTTTTCATTCAAGATGGGTTGTGGTTGCCAGTTTGGAGATCGTTGTTTTCTTATCAGCATTGCGTCAGTAGAATTACTGACGTACCCCACCTTTTAGGTACATGAATATCAGGTCACAAGTGCAGGAGAGCCCAGGATCAGCAGGGCATCCAAGGGGAATGGCAGTATGCATGCCTGCCATTCGAGTGGGTGCAGAAATATCAGAGTCGTGCAGCAGAAGGCTCAAGCCAAGGGGCAAGTCCCAGGGAAGCAGATAGACCACTCAGCGGAGTTCTTAGCAATGACCAATCGATTGCCTGATCTGGAAGACAACTGACAGCTGTGCAAGAGGAGCCTGAATATTCTCGTGGTCAGTTGTAATAAGTTATGTAATTTGTATTCCTTGTTCAAGGACAATTTGATATTGTAATTATTGATGTAATAACTCTCAGGCAATAAAAGTGTTTAAATTTCCGTGTTGTTTGTGTTGAGATGCATTTGAAGGCAAAGATCTTAGTGATGTCACGGATCTGGGAATCCGGGGCGTTACAATAGCCCACAAAATGAGGGAAACAAAAGGTTCTAACGAAAGTGGCCAAAAACTATGGTCTATAGCCCACAAATGTGGCTAAAACAGTCAAATACAAAATTTTACAAAACGGTCACAAACTGTGGACTATAACCCACAAAATGAGGCTAAAACAGTTAAATACGAAATCTCATAAAAGTGATCGAAAACTGTGTACTATAATAGCCAACAAAATGAGGAAAATAAAAATTCTAATGAAAGTGGTCGAAAAATGTAGACTGTAGCCCACAAATGAGGCTAAAACAGTCAAATACAAAATTTCACGAAAACGGTCAAAAACTGTGGACAACCCACAAAATGAGGGCAAAACAGAAAAATACGAAATCTCATGAAAGTGATGGAAAACAGTGTACTATAGCCTTCAAAATGACGGAAATAAAAAATCTCACGAAAGTGGCTGAAAACTGTGGACAATAGCCCAAAAATGAGGCAAAAACAGTTAAATACAAAATTTCACGAAAACGACCGGAAACTGTGGACTATAACCCACAAATTGAGGCCAAAACAGTAAAATACGAAATCTCATGAAAGTGATCAAAAACAGTGTACTATAGCACACAAAATGAGGAAAACAAAAATCTTACGAAAGTGGCCGAAAACTGTGGACTGTAGCCCACAAATGAGGCTAAAACGGTCAAACACAAAATTTCACGAAAACGGTCGGAAACTGTGGACTATAACCAACAAATTGAGGCCAAAACAATAAAATACGAAATCTCTTAAAAGTGATCGAAAACAGTGTACTATAGCCCACAAAATGAGGGAAAATAAAAAATTTCGCGAAAACAGTCGGAAACTGTGGACTATATAGCCCACAAATTAGGCTAAAACAGTCAAATACAAAATTTCACGAAAACGACTGGAAACTGTGGAAGATATCCCACAAAATGAGGCCAGAACTATAAAATACAGAATCTCTTTAAAGTGATCAAAAACAATGTACTTAGCCTACAAAAAGAGGGAAATAAAAAATATCACGAAAGTGGCCGTAAACTGTGGGCTATAGCCCACAAATCAGGCTAAAACAGTCATATACAAAATTTCATGAAAACAACCGAAAACTGTGGACTATACTATAACCCACAAAATGAGGCCAAAATAGTGAAATACGAAATCTCTTAAAAGTGATCGAAAACAGTGTACTATAGCCCACGAAATGAGGGAAACAAAAAATCTCACGAAAGTGGCCGAAAACTGTGGACTATATCCCACAAATGAGGCTACGATAATCAAATAAAAAATTTCACGAAAACGGTTGGAAACTATGGACTATAACCAATAAAATGATGCCAAAATAATAAAATACGAAATTTTATGAAAGTGGTCGAAAACATTGTACAATAGCCACAAAATGAGGGTAATAAAAAATTTCACGAAAGTGGCCGAAAACTGTGGAATAGCCCACAAATGAGCCTAAAACAGTCAAATAAAAAATTTCAAGAAAACGGTTGGAAACTGTGAACTATAACCCACAAAATGAAGCCGAAAAAGAAAAATACGAAATCTCATGAAAGTGATCGAAGAAAGTGTACAATAATAGCCCACAAAATAGGGAAAATAAAAATTCTAACGAAAGCGGCCTGAAAACAGTGGACTATATAGCCCACAAATGAGGCTAAAACAGTCAAATACAAAATTTCACGAAAACGGATAGAAACTGTGGACTACCCACAAAATGAGGCCAAAACAAAAAAGTACGAAATCTCATGAAAGTGATCGAAAACAAGTGTACTACAGCCCACAAAATGTGGGAAATAACAAATCTCGCGAAAGTGGCCGAAAACTGGGGACTGTTGGCCACAAATGAGGCTAAAACAGTTAAATACTAAATTTCACGAAAACTATGGACTATAACCCACAAAATGATGCCAAAACAGTAAAATACGAAATCACATGAAAGTGGTCGAAAACAGTGTAATAAAGCCCACAAAATGAGGGGAATAAAAAATCTCAAGAAAGTTGTCGAAAACTGTCGACTGTAACCCACAAATGAGCCTAAAACAGTCAAATACAAAATTTCACGAAAACGGTCGGAAACTATGGACTATAACCCTCAAAATGAGTCCAAAACAGTAAAATACGAAATCTCATGAAAGTGATCGAAAAGCGTGTACTATAATAGCCCACAAAATAAGGGAAATAAAAATTCTAACAAAAGTGGCCGAAAACTGTGGACTATAGCCCACAAATGAGGCTAAAACTGTCAAATACAAAATTTCATGAAAACAACCGGAAATTGTGGACTATAACCCACAGAATGAGGCCAAAACAGTGAAATACGAAATCTCTTGAAAGTGATCGAAAACAATGTAGTATGAGGGAAATTGTGGACTATAGCCCACAAAATGAGGGAAATAAAAAATCTCATGAAAGTGGTCCAAAACTGTGGACTATATCCCACAAATGATGCTTAAAAAGTCATACAAAATTTCACGAAAACGGTTGGAAAGTGTGGACTACAACCCTTAAAATGAGGCCAAAATAGTAAAATACGAAATCTCATGAAAGAGATCGAAAACAGTGTACAATAGCCCACAAAATGAGGGAAATAAAAATCTCACGAAAGTTGCCGAAAACTGTGGACTATAGCCCACAAATGAGCCTAAAACACTCAAATTCAAATTTCACGAAAAATGTTGGAAACTGAGGACTATAACCTAGAAAATGAGGCCGAAACAGTAAAATACGAAATCTCATGAAAGTGATCGAAAAAATTGTGCTATAATAGCCCATAAAATGAGGGAAATAAAAATTCTAACGAAAGTGGCCGAAAACAGTGGACTATAGCCCACAAATGAGGCTAAAATAGTCAAGTCAAATACAAAATTTCACGAAAACGGATAGAAACTGTGGACTACCTACAAAATGAGGCCAAAACAGAAAAATACAAAATCGCATGAAAGCCCACAAAATGTGGGAAATAACAAATCTCGCGAAAGTGGCTAAAAACTGTGGACTGCTGGCCACAAATGAGGCTAAAACAGTTAAATACTAAATTTCACGAAAAGTGTGGACTAAAACCCACAAAATGACGCCAAAACAGAAAAATACGAAATCACATGAAAGTGATCGAAAACAGTGTAATAAAGCCCACAAAATGAGGGAAATAAAAAATCTCACGAAAGTGGCCGAAAACTGTGGACAATAGCCCACAAATGAGGCTAAAACAGTCAAATACTAAATTTCTAGAAAACGACCGAAAACTGTTGATTATAACCCACAAAACGAGTCCGAAACAGTAAAATACAAAATCTCATGAAAGTGATCGAAAAAAGTGTACTATAATAGCCCACAAAATGAGAGAAACAAAAATTCTAACAAATGTGGCCGAAAACTGTGGACTATAGTCCACAAATGAGGCTAAAACAGTCAAATACAAAATTTCACGAAAACAACCGGAAACTATGGACTATAACACACAGAATGAGGCCAAAATAGTGAAATACGAAATCTCGTGAAAGTGATCGAAAACAGTGTAGTATAGCCCACAAAATGAAGGAAATAAAATATCTCACGAAAGTGGTCGAAAACTGTGGACTATCCCACAAATGAGGCTTAAAAACTCAAATACAAAATTTCACGAAAACGGTTGGAAAGTGTGGACTACAACCCATAAAATGAGGCCAAAATAGTAAAATACGAAATCTCATGAAAGTGATCGAAAACAGTGTACAATAGCCCACAAAATAAGGGAAACTAAAAAATCTCACGAAAGTGGCCGAAAACTGTGAACTATATAGCCCACAAATGAGCCTAAAACACTCAAATTCAAAATTTCACGAAAACTGTCGGAAACTGAGGACTATAACCCAGAAAATGAGGTCGAAACAGTAAAATACGAAATCTCATGAAAGTGATCGGAAAAATTGTGCTATAATAGCCCATAAAATGAGGGAAATAAAAATTCTAACGAAAGTGGCCGAAAACTGTGGACTAGCCCACAAATGAGGCGAAAACAGTCAAATACAAAATTTCACGAAAAACGGCTGAAAACTGTGGACTAACCCATAAATGAGGCCAAAACTGTCAAATACAAAATTTCACGAAAACGTTCAGAAACTGTGGACATAACCCACCAAATGAAGCCAAAACAGTAAAATACGGAATCTCATGAAAGCGATCGAAAACAGTGTACTATAATAGCCCACAAAATAAGGGAAATAAAAAATCTAACGAAAGTGGTTGAAAACTGTGGCCGAAAACTGTGGACTAAAAAGTAGGTCAGTTTGGAAAAAACTTTCAAAAAGTGGGTCATTTTGGGGGGAAAATCACATTTGGTATGCTGCAGCTCTTAGGTTTCCTTGCATTCGAGCTTTGAGCAGTACCATTGTTTTTTCTAATAAATAAAAGTGGCTTAACCACAAAGCTCCGTTAATACGCAACTAATGAAACAGAGAGAAACCTTTCAACATTTCAACCCCAGCACAAGACATGAGCACCTCAGATATGTTTTGCACGTGCAATGAATTTGAAATAGAGCAAGTGTGGCTTAAACGCAGTACTCTTATATGTGTTTTGCACGTGCAATGCATAGAAAATAGAGCAAGCACGGCTTAAACACAGTACTCTTATATATAAAGCGGGGCTTAAACACAGTACTCTTATATATGTTTTGCACATGCAATGCATAGGAAATACAATTGTAATGCTACTAAAAGCATCCACAATCGTGATCGTCAAAAAATGAATAAATGCATATTTACATATAGCCTTTTTTGCTTTTGTTGTAGTGTGTACAATGCTATTTTATAGCAATTAAAGTTTTTTAAAAAATAAGACAGACTTTGTAGTAGGGTCCCATAGTTTTTTCAAATTTTTTTGATTTTTTTAATAATTAAAACTATTTTTAGCTGAAAAAAATAATAATAATGGCCCTGAAAAAAATAATAATAATGGCCCACCCGACGGAAGATCCGTCCAAGGGGGAGGCTTCTTTCTTGGCCTTTTTTCATTACGAAAAATTATTTTTTTGGGAGGGACAGACTTTGAAGTTACATTGGAGAAATAAAAAATATTTATTTTAGTGGGACGGAGGTTGAAGTTGCGCCATTTATAATATACATTTCTCTTATATCTTCTCTCATTTATAGCAATCTACTGTTGCGTTTTTTTCAAAAGATGCATAAATAGCAAACAACTGCAGCTAGTCGTTTGCTATAAAAATGCATTTAATGGATAAATAGTACACGACTAAGGATGCTCTAAGAAGTCACTTATCAATATCCCATTAATGTAACTAGTTAGGTACTGTTTTTTCCCCCGGTAGAAGAGAAATTATCATTCACTAAATTTAGAAGAAGAAAAACATTAGTTAGCACATGTAAACCATGTAGAGGAAGTATGGTTGAGAATATAAGAATTTTTTTACCAAACTATCCCACTTTTTGTAAGTATGTACCAAACTATCCCTGTTTGAAACTTTAATACCAAAAAATTTCTGTCACTAACTAAGATAGCGCCCCTAGTAATATTCTTCACGCTATCTCAGTTAGCGTGTGCTAGGGGACACCCACTTTTCTCCTCAAGTAGGGGTGTGTGAAAAAAATCACCAACTATAGATACGCATACTCCGTTAGGGCGCCTATTTAAACCAGGCGCGCTAACGGGGTTAGCATGCTAGGGGGACACTAGGGGACACTACTCCTCAAGTAGGGGTGTGGGAAAAAAAATACCAAGTATAGACACGCGAACCCCGTTAGCGCCCATTTAAACCAGGCACGCTAACGGGGTTAGCGAGTGTCGATCGTGATTTAATTGGGTCTCAATCGACATTCACTAACCCCGTTAGCGCGCCTGGTTAAAATGGGCGCACTAACGGGATTAGCGTGTCTATACTTGGTATTTTTTTCTCACACCCCTACTTGAGGTATGGGATCCCCTAGTGTCCCCCTAGCACGCTAACCCCGTTAGCGCGCTAGGTTTAAATAGACGCGCTAACGGAGTTAGCGTGTCTATAGTTGGTGAGTTTTTTCGCACACCCCTACTTGTGGAGAAAAGTGGTGTCTCCTAACACACGCTGACTGAGTTAGCAGTGCGGATTTTTACCAGGCGCGCTATCTCAGTTAGCGACAGGGACTTTTGGTATTTAATTTTCAAACAGATATAGTTTGGTACTCGTACTTTCAAAAAGTGGGATAGTTTGGTAAAAAAATCAGAATATAACTAGTTATCTCTTTTGGAGGTAACAGAATTTTTCATCCCGAAATGGTAAACATTAATTTCACAACTTTCGAAATTTAGTGCCACAAACAAAACAAGAGAGATTGAGAGGGAAACAGCACAAACAGGATTGCAACCAATTGAATTTTTGGCATTCGTCCAACTCATAAAGGGTAGAGACATCAGAATGGCCAATCTAAGAAGAAAAATTGCAAATGTAATACCTTTCATGGCACTACATATAATGTATTTACAAGTTACAGTCACCGTGAGGTAACACAGGTAAAGGATTTGGAACTGGACAGGAAGTGTTATATCGCTGCAAGTACGTGAACAAAAGCTCTTCTGCGGTCCACGTTGTTCGACTGAGATCTTCCAGAGAAACGAGCGTCTCTTTACCCAGAGGGAAAATCATACAACGGCATTCTGCAATATGAATTTTATAAAGATAAATCATCATCATCATCATAGCTACACTATAACTGTGGAAATGATCACACTGATAAACATGGACCCGAGTTAACAGTGAGCGATTCAAACATTGTTCTGTTATTAAGACATGATGAACAAACAATGCAAAGATCATTGTGAACACCACAACCACCACTGGAGCCGTTGAAATCATTCTAATAATCAAAATGCAAGTAGACATGGAATGTCAAATCTCTCATTGAAGTTAAAGGCACTCAGATTTTATTAGTTAAAAGTAGTGCTTGTTGTCTGATACATATTTCTACATCCCAATGATATAAACCTTTTGGAAATAAT
The DNA here is from genome assembly GCA_017893485.1 of Hemerocallis citrina. Classification (NCBI taxonomy): domain Eukaryota; kingdom Viridiplantae; phylum Streptophyta; class Magnoliopsida; order Asparagales; family Asphodelaceae; genus Hemerocallis; species Hemerocallis citrina. Next base: position 1,702,723 of record CM030363.1, read on the forward strand.
GATTTTACGTCAGGGGCGGATCTAGGATTGAAAAGTGAAGGGGGTTGGTAAATTTTGTTTGGTAGGTTGGATTGGAAGAGGTTGAATTTGGAGGAAGAGCAGATTGTCATAATTTGAATTTTTTTTAATGCAAAATGACTCACTTTTCAAAACTAATTTCCAGAATGACCCACTTTCCAAACGAATTTCCGCCACAGTTACATCCATCACTTGAAGAAGAGAAAAACTTGATTTTCTTTAATTTTCGTATCCCTAAAAGAAGAGAAAAACATAACGCATAGGGTCAAGGTCAAGCTTTAAGTGGCATTCTAACTCAGTAGTCTGCCAAATCGCTGCAAGTAGTCAGAACTAATAGAGAGAATCAGTAGTTCTTAACTGCTTGACTTTATTCTTCCTTATCATATGGTATTATTCAAATGTACTTTGTTGTCTTTCATTTCAGTTTGTAACAACTCCCTAGTTTGTAGGATCTTGAACCACTGTTTGTTACTTTCTTGGTGTATTTATTGTTGAAATATAGTAATTGTATATTCTGTTTCCTAATCTATAGGAGACAGATTCCCCAAATCTCTCATCTCCCCAATCTTATCTCAATCTCCATTCTTCTTCTCAAAAAATGTAACTCTTATATATAGATGTATACAGTAGAAGAATAATGAATAAGAATAATAATTATTTTTTCCCAAATCTGTTTTCAACATGGTATCGGAGCCTAACCAGATCTAGGCTAGTTGAAGAAGAAGAGAAGGAGGTGATCGGATCTGACACCTCCATCCCGACCCGATTCCGACCAAACCCCGACATCCCCGAACTTTCCGACCATTCTCCGTCGATCTCCGACGAGCACCCTCCCCGTCGACCCCCCCCCCCCCCCCCCCCGCGCGTCGAGCCTCCCTCTCCAGTCAACGTCCTGACCTCTCTCACCCCATCATTTTGGCACCCCGCTCTGACCTTCTCCCACACGAGCTCTAGCGCGCCGCCAGTCGACAACAGCGCGCCGCTCTGATCCTCGTCCACCCATCGTCATCCAGGTCCTCGTCGCCCCCACTCTCGTAGCCACATCCACCAGTCGTCCTTGGTCACCTGAACGTCAAACTCGACGAAATCGATCAGAAATTTCCCAGCCTCGACGAACGACGTTACCGAGTTCTCCCAGGGTGGCCTTCACCGCCACATCCACCCGTCGTCCCGAAGCCACAACCCTCGTCGTCCCCTCCCGAAACCACTGCCAACCGAACACCCTCTCTAGCGTCATCAATGCCCCAATCCTGAAGTCAGATCAGATCTGTTTTTATTTCAAAGTTAGATCTGAGTATTCGCCATATCAGATCAAGATCTGTTTGTTGTTGTTCGATCCAGATCTGTTGTTTTGTTGATGTTGAAGATCTAGTGTGTTGAAGATCAAAATATCGTTTGCAGTTTGTTGAAGACTTGGAACTGTTCTTGGCCAAGATGTGTCGTTTGTTATTTGTTGCTGAAGATCAGATCCGTTGTTTTCTTGTGCCGCTACCATGGGACAAACTGATGGAGCTGAGAAGAGTATTGGACTCGCATCTACATTAGTTACAACTGCAGGTAATGATGGTAAGGTATTTAATATTTCTACCTTTGTTATGAATAATGCATGGATAATTGATTCGAGTGCTACCGACCATATGACTTTTGATTCTAGACAAGTTCAAAATTTTCAACCATCCACCAAATCAACTGTGTCCACTGCCAATGGTGATCCTGTCACTGTTACTGGCGAGGGTACCATACCTCTCACAAACAACCTAACCTTAGATACTACCCTAGTTGTGCCATCCTTGAATTTTAACCTATTATCTGTTGCTCAAATAACTACTGACTTACATTGTATTGTAGACTTTTGGCATTTACATTGTGTGTTTAAGGATATTTGAACTCGCAAGATGATTGGTTATGGGGTTAGACACGGGAAGCTTCTATTACCTGGATTTAGAATATGAAAGTTCAAGAAAGTTGACTCAAGCTCTAAGTGTGGAAGAATCCGAAGATGAGAAGAAAAAATCAGATATTTGGCTATGGCATCGACGTCTAGGGCATGCCTCTTTTGGTTATTTGAAGAAATTATTTCCAAGTTTATTTTTGAAGTTGGATATTTCTGTCTTTCGGTGTGATGTGTGTCAACTCACAAAAAGTCACCGTGTCTCTTTTCCTCCAAGTCCAAGTAGAAGCGCTCTTCCATTTATGATTATTCATTCTGATGTTTGGGGTCCATCCAAAACCACTACATTTGGAGAAGTGACATTTATTGATGACTGTGCTCGTATAACATGGATTTGTTTGATGAAGTCGAAAAGTGAAGTTAGTGGCTTGTTTCAAAATTTTCACAAGCATGTTATGATTCAGTATAAATCACAGATTCAAGTTCTTAGGAGTGATAATGGCGGAGAATACCTGAGTTCGAATCTGCAACAATATTTGGTGGAACACGGCATTGTTCACCAGACTATATGCTCATATACACCTCAACAGAATGGTGTTGCAGAAAGAAAAAATAGACACTTGCTCGAGGTGGTCCGTGCTTCTCTTATCCATGGAAATATGCCACTCATTTATTGGGGGGAAGCCCTTACTTCTGCTGAATACTTAATCAACTGAGTTCCCTCTAGTATCCTAAACTTTCTTACACCATTTCAAGCATTAACTGAAGCTCTGAATGCACCAAAAGTCGTCAACTTGCCACCTCGTGTGTTTGGGTGTGTTGCATTTGTTCATCTTCATCAACATGAACGCAATAAGTTAACTCCTCGAGCTGTCCGTTGTGTTTTCGTGGGATATGCACAGGATAAGAAAGGGTATCGGTGCTATCACCCACCAACTCAAAGAATGTTTGTGACTATGGATGTTGTGTTCCATGAAGATGAGATGTATTTTTCTTCTCCTACAACTGAACTTCAGGGAGAGTACCAAAGTGAAGTTCAGACTCGGGTATGATGAAGGAGTTAGTGAAGTTTAAGACTCTTTGGTATGATGAAGTAATTACCAGTCAGAACGAACAACTGGATACAAATAATGGCGAACACTTGAATGAAGACCTAGCAAAGGAGGAAGACCCTCACGAAGAAGTGCAACCAAGGGAAGAAGCCCCTCTTGAAGAATTGCAACCAGTACTGAATTTCAGTGAGAGTGAACCGTCAAAACCCCAAAACCAATCGTCAACGTTGTCCGAAGCTCCTAGAAGAGAACTCTCGTACCGTACTAATAGAGGTATTCCAAAATCTACTTATGAACATAATCCCACTAGTAACGTCAAATATCCCATGAGTATTATGTATCCACTCACCGCTTGTCGGAATCAAATAAGTCATTTGTAAATCAAATATCTACTGTATCTATTCCTAACAGTGTGCAAGAAGCCCTTACTGATCCAAGGTGGAAAGCAGCTATGGATGAGGAGATGAAATCCTTGAAAAAAGAATGAGACTTGAGAGATAGTCGAGCTGCCAGCAGGGAAGAAGCCAGTAGGATGCAAATGGATTTATACGGTAAAGTATAAGTCTGATGGTTCAATAGAGCGATACAAAGCAAGGCTGGTTGCCAAAGGATACGCTCGAACGTATGGAATTGATTATGAAGATACATTCGCACCTGTGGCAAAATTCAATACTGTTCGAGTCCTGCTGTCACTTGCTGCAAATCTTGACTGGCCGTTGAGCAATTTGATGTGAAGAATGCATTTTTGCATGGAGAATTGACTGAAGAGGTTTATATGGATCTTCCACCAGGGTCGTACAGACCAGTTCAACACAGCAATAAAGTATGTCATTTGAAGAAAGCATTGTATGGACTTAAGCAGTCGCCAAGAGCTTGGTTTGGGAGATTTATAAAATCAATGAGGACATTCGGATACTATCAGAGTAATTCAAATCATACTCTGTTCCTAAAAAGGAAAGAAGGTAAAATTATTGCTCTCATTATTTATGTGGATGATATGATAGTAACTGGAAATGATCCTGAGGAGAGGAATGCATTAAAGAACTATTTGTCACAAGAGTTCGAAATGAAAGATCTTGGCTCTTTGAGATACTTCCTTGGTATTGAAGTTTCTTGCTCAAGAAAGGGGATATTTTTGTCCCAAAGAAATTATTGTTCTTGATTTATTAAAGGAAACTGGATTGTCCGCATGTCAGCCGATTAGTACACCGTTAGAAGGACTGAAACTGTGCAACGAAACTGATCATGTACATTGTGATAAGGAAAGATATCAGAGATCGGTTGGACAGCTGATGTATCTTGCACATACACAGCCAGATTTGTCATATGTTTTAAGTGTTGTAAGTCAGTTTATGCATGCGCCTTGGGAACGACATATGGATACGGTGATGAGAATTATGAGATATATTAAGTCTGCTCCAGGAAAAGGGGTCTTATTTGTGAAACATGATCACTTGAAGGTTGAGGCATATACTAATGCTGATTGGGCAAGATCTATAATTGATAGGCGCTCCACTTGTAACCCCTGTTTCCGATTATACGGATTTCTATTTCTTTTCTCTTTCTCCATGTATTCTTGTATTTCAAATTCCGTATAAATCATTCCAATGCATCTAAATCCTTTTGAATCTCCTATTGAAACCCAAATTTACATTCCAAGCTAGAATTTGTCTCGCTTCTTTTATTTATCTCATTTGAAGCCCATTAACTTTGATATATGCTATGTTATTTAATTATTTGGATTGAAGCCCAAATCCAAGCCCATCTCCTATTGGACTCTAACCCTAAACCCAGTACCCATCTATATTGTATAAATTAACCCATACACTCACTCGTATACAAATTGTTCACATTTCCCCACTCTTCCCACATCCCCGTAACTACACCCCTCTATCTCTAACTACCCCTTTAATAAATAATTATTTTATTATTTTAATACCCAACCACTCCCTCTCTCTCTCTCTCCCGTTCAATCTCTCCATCTCTCTCTCTGTTTCTCTAACAAACAGAGAAACCAAACGAACCAGAACCCATCCCCCTTCTTCTTCCTCTTCCCTCTCGACGCCGTCATCACCGAAGAATCCACCGTCGCTCTACCATCTTCCCGCTCGTCCACTGCTGCCGCCATTGTTGCCGCTTCACTTCGTCGTCGTCGAAGCCGCCTCTAACTCAAGCCTTCGTCGCCATCCACCATTGCCGGTATCAGACCTCGACGCCATCGTCTCCTCCACCGTTAGCCAACCGCTCCCGCAATCGCCATCCGCTGTCCACTCAACCGCCGCACTCCTCCAGCCTCGACTTCGAACCTCGAACTCCATCGCCATAGCTCCGCCATCGTCTTCAAGCTCCAAATCCAACTCGCTGCCTACCATCGCTGCCGCCATTCTCCTCCGTGCCGCATCGTCTTCCTCCCTCGAAGTCTCCCCACCGTTGCCGAAGCCAGGACTCCACCGTCTTCAACCTCGCGCCGCCGCCTGAACCTCTACCTCCCGTCGCCTTCTTCCAGTCGACATCCGCCCGTCACTTCTCCTCTCGTCGCCTTGTCACCGAGCTCACCTCGAGCTTCCCGCTCGAGCTCCGTCGCGACCACAGCCGAACTTTTCCCCATTCGCCAGTCCCCATTGCCGACTCAGTCGCAGCAGTCGCCGTCGCACCATTCCCCCGTCCTGTCATCTCCTCCACCGCTCGCCTCGCCCCGCAGTCACCGCCACCTGAGCCTTCCCCTCGCCACGCCGTCCCTGTCGCCGTTTCCCTTCTTCCGCTCTCTCTCTCTCCCTCTCTAGCTCACTGTGAAGAAGAAAATTGGATTGTGAACTTGCTGTTATGTTTTGGGAAGTAGAGGATTTGTCTATTTGCTATTTGGGTGTTGTGGGGATTCGTGTTATTACGTCGCTGTTGTGATTTGAGTTGGGATTGTCGCTGTTGGTGTTTGGGTTACTGTTTGGGAGTATTTTATTTGGTGTTTGGTTGGAAGAAGTGGGTTATTAGTTTGTTGTTGAAGTTTTGCTGTCTTGGAGTTGTGAAGTAGGAGATTTGACTTTTCTGATTGGTGTGCTGGTTATGTGGAGTTGGCGAGTTACTGTTTTGGAACTGTTGTTGGGAAATTGTTATTTGGAGCTTGCTGTCGGGTTGCTCTTGCTGATTGGATTTGGTTGCTGTTTGGTATTCTCGCACGTACTATGCACGTGTCTTTGGGATTGCTCCCCGGGATCCTGATCCCATTATTCTGGTGATTCTCATCTAATCGTCTAAAAAGGCAAGTCCACTTGAACTCTTTTAATTTTCTAGTTCAAGCTTATTGATCTCCTGCAAGTAGTTCCATTTCAATTATCTCAATTTGCCTTGTGTCCTGTCCGTTAGGAGTATCGAGGGTTTACACGAGCTAACCCGACGTACTCTTGACATCTTATATTTATCCATTGACTCAAACCCAAGCCTAAACACATATTTGACATGAATAAAATAAATAAACTTGTACATGGGAAAACACGTCTTGATTAAATACATGTTATTACTTGAGATCTTGTTACTTGAACTCGACATGATAAACTTGACTTGTTTACTGGAAAAATTTACTTGACTTGTTTACTGGGAAAATTCACTTGACTTGTTTACTTGGAAAATTCACACTACTTGTTGTACATTAATCTTGATACATGCATGATACAATAACTCGATAATTGCCCACTTGATGAACATTTATGTGATGCTGCCTGTTTGTCTTGTACTGAGGTTTCGACCCAGTTATATTAGGAACCAGTTAAAATAATATAGAGAGAATTGTTGTTTTAGATTTACTAGTTCTTGTTTATTATTGTGTAATATATCATGTTGCTGCATTATCACCATTCACTTGACATTCTTATAAATACTTACATGTAGATATATGACTTAGTAATAAGATACTAAACAAGCCGGGGTTTCTAAGGGTTGACCTAGTAGTGGACAGTCTCAGAAAATGTACTCGGTAGAAGGTGGAGAATTACTTGTGGAGACGTGAACTTGTTATCTTGTTATCTTGTTACATGAAAACGTGGCGTGGAAGGTGGAGAATTACTTGTGGAGACGTGAACTTGTTATCTTGTTATCTTGTTACATGAAAACTTGGCGTGGAAGGTGGAGACGTGAACTTGTTATCTTGTTATCTTGTTACATGAAAACTTGGCGTGGAAGGTGGAGACGTGAACTTATTATCTTGTTATCTTGTTACATGAAAACTTGGCGTGGAAGGTGGAGAATTACTTGTGGAGACGTGAACTTGTTATCTTGTTATCTTGTTGTCGTGATATACCCGAGTACACGCTCTGTTGACCCCACCACGAAGTCTAAAACGAACACTGTTGTGCGTGCATCGAACCTGTAGTATGGGATGCAGTAGTACGTGCACTAGATAGGAGAAACAACTTGATAATAGACCTAGATGACATGTATATATACTTGATAAAGACCATTGCTATTAGTACCATTATTGTCCTTGCAATTTGATCTTGATTCATGTTCCTTCGTATACCCCTGTTCCCTTACTCTCTGCTTTTCACTACTTGCTGTCCGTACTTGCTCTAAGGACAAATTATTCTTTCTTTTTAGATAATCAAGTACAGGTGCACAAGGAGGATTTCTAGGAGGCATTGATGAGCAGATCTTCTACAATTGGAGCAGGAGTCTCTCGAGTTATTTGGTAAGTCTTTATATTCCAGATTTGGTTATTGAATTTCATTCTCGTTTATGTGATCATGTTTCCTGCGTGGTTGTGATTCATTTTTCTTATATTGTTGAGCTAAGACTGGTACAGCTTATGGATGATATGAGTTGGCATACTTATATCATTCGTTGGGCCTCAGTTACGTGCCTGTGTTCCTGTATTCCGGAAAACGGGGCGTGACACCACTTCAGGATACTTCAACTTTGTTGGAGGAAATTTAGTTAAATGGAGGAGCAAGAAGCAAAATGTTGTTGCGCACTATAGTACAGAAGCTGAGTATCGTGGAGTAGCTTTAAGTATAGTGGAAGCTTTATAGCTGAAACTCTTGTTGCAGGACTTAGACTATGGTCCGAATGAACCTATGAAAGTATATTGTGATAGTCAAGCAGCGTGTGATATTGCTGCTAACCCGGTTCAGCATGATAGGACGAAACATGTAGAGGTGGACAGATTCTTCATCAAAGAAAAAATAGATGAGAAAGTCATTGAGATATTGAAAGTGAAGTCAGAAGATCAGCTCGCAGATATCCTAACCAATGCAGTTTCGAATCGGCTCTTCTTGAAATTTGTTGACAAGTTGGGCATGTTCAATATCTATGCACCAACTTGAGGGGGAGTGTTGAAATATAGTAATTATATATTCTGTTTCATAATCTATAGGAGACAGATTCCCCAAATCTCTCATCTTCCCAATCTTATCTCAATCTCCTTTCTTCTTCTCCAAGAATGTAACTCTTATATATAGATGTATACAGTAGAGGAATAAATGAATAAGAATAATAACTATTTTTCCCCAAAATCTGTTTTCAACATTTATACGACTGATCAGTCAAACAAGATCATCAGTTTTGCTAATCTCATATGGTATCAGAGCAAAACTAGAGATAACCCTTCTTCTCTTTAATCTCAAACAGCCATGGCCAACCCTTCAGCCACCATTCTCAGCACCAATGAATCCCACAACACCCTTATCAGCATCAATGTTGCTGCCCAAACCCCTTTAAAACTCACTTCCAGCAACTACATCTCATGGAAACTGCAATTTCACACCCTCTTCATTGGCTATGATCTCTTAGGCTATATCGATGGCTCAAAGCCATGTCCCTCAGCTACTCTCACACAAAACAACACAACCAGCTCAAACCCTGCTCACATCCTCTGGATCTGACAGGACCGGTTAATCTTGAATGCCATCATTAGCTCCATCTCCCACACTATCATACCATTCATCACACAAGCCAAGACCGTTCGTGAAGCATGGACTATCTTGGCCACCACCTATGCCAAGCCTTCTCGTGGACGCATCAAACAGGCCAAAAGCCAACTCAAGCTGATCACCAAAGGCTCTGAAAGTGTCACAACATTCCTGCAATCCACAAAGGCAAAAGCTGATGAGCTTTCCCTTCTTAGAGCACCACTTGATGCAGAAGACCTCACCGACAAGATACTTGATGGACTTGGCGATGAATACAAAGAACTAAACCTTTGAAGAACTACATGAAAAATTGCTCCATTTTGAAACTTCAGTGATCACCACAAAACCAGACCCCTTTCAGTTTCCTGCCACTGCTAATCCCACAAGCAGGAATCCAACAACTTGGCGCTCACCTGCATCTTCAGGCACCAACAATCAGTCATAGTGTCTCTCCAACAGCCACCAAAATAGGTATCCTACCATACAAAACAGCGGACAACTCACAACTCAAGGAAGTCGCCCATCTCGGCCATACCTGGGTTATTGCCAAATCTGCAGAATACAAGGTCATACAGCAAAATTGTGTCCTTCATTTCGGCTTGTCCCAATTAACACATCCACCAGTACACCCCTGCTTCGAACAATCACGCTGCTTCCCCATGCAACCAAGGGCTCATTATGCTTCCAATAATCCCAGTCATACATCTTGGCTCCTGGACAGTGGAGCCTCTCACCATGTCACAGCTGATCTAAACAGTCTGTCCATGCATGCTCCATACAATGGCTCAGATGACATTATGATCGGCGATGACTCGTGTCTCTCCATTACTCATATCGGTTCGTCCTCTCTCAAAACAATTCATAACACTTTTCAATTGAACAGTATCCTCTGTGTTCCTGCTATGAAAAAAAAATCTCTTTTCAATTTTTCAATTTTGTACCTCAAATAATGTCTCCATTGAATTCTTACCAACTGTTGTTCTTGTAAAGGACATTCACACGGGGCAACACTTCTCAAGGGCCAAACTAAAGATGGCATTTATGGGTGGCCGGTATCTCTACCATTGCTTGCTTTCTCCAGCATCAAAACAACCTTATCCGAGTGGCATCAAAGATTAGGTCACCCAGCTTTCCCCATTCTGAAACAGATTGTTTCCAACAAAAAACTCGATTTCGCTTCTTCATTATCCTCTAATTTTTCATGCAATGCTTGTCTAAGTAATAAAAGCCACAAATTATCATTCTCTCAATCCACAATAGTCTATTCTCAACCCCTTGAAACTATCTTTTCTGATGTTTGGACTTCTCCAATTATATCAAATGATGGATTTAAATATTATGTCATTTTTGTGGATCATTTCACCAGATATATCCTATTAAACAAAAGTCAGAAGTCAAAGATATTTCTTATTAGATTAAAGCCATTGTTGAAAAACACTTTGCTAAAATCCATTAAAACACTTTAGTCTGACAATGGTGGTGAGTATATTACACTTTCCCATTTTCTTTCGACAAATGGTATTTCTCATCTCACTACACCACCTCACACACCTGAACACAATGGTCTTTCTAAAAGACATCTTCACATTGTAGAAACTGGATTAACATTACTCTCTCATGCCTCTCTTCCTTTAAGTTATTGGCCTTATGCCTTAGCCACATCAGTTTATTTAATAAATCGCATGCCTACACCCACACTAAACCTCTCCTCTCCATATGAAAAAATATTTACAACAGCTCCTAATTACTCAAAACTCAAAATCTTTGGCGGTTTATGCTATCCCTGGCTTAGACCATATGCAACCAACAAACTAGACATTCGATCCAAACCTTGTGTATTCCTTGGATACTCTTTAACTCAGAGTGCCTACTACTGTCTTGATCCATCCATCTCCAAAATATATGTTTCTAGGCATGTTAGATTTGTTGAGTCTGTATTTCCTTTCAGTCATCTATCTTCTTATTCCTTCCGTCCTCAGGCAGACTCCAATGCCACTTGGATTCCTCCACCCCTTTAAATTCCCTCCTTGCCTTTGGTACCACCACTCAGTCCTGTCATTTGCAGTGGAAGCTCAACAGCAATCCCCCAGTGAGGCCTCACCATCACCAGACCTGGCCGACACATCTATTCCATCACCATCACATGAACCTTCAAACAACAACAATCCCCAACAACCATCACCACAAATAAACCCACCTGAGCGCCACAACCCACCCACACCATGACTACTAGAGCCAAAACAATATTCGCAAACCCATCACCAAAATGAATCTTCACACCCAATTAACCAAAGGTGATGACCCTGAACCAACCACATTGACCCAAGCTCTCAAAGATCATAAATGGCGTCGACACATGTCTGAAGAGTATGATGCATTGGTCAAAAATGGCACATGGGCCCTAGTTCCTTCGGATACAAGTCAAAATCTAGCTGGATATAAGGGGATTTTTAGAACCAAACGAAGATCTGATGGTTATGTTGATAGGTTGAAGGCCCAATTGGTTGCAAAAGGCTTCCACCAACGCCATGGAATAGACTACCAACACACATTCAGTCCAGTTGTAAAACCAACAATTATTCGAATTGTTCTCAGTATAGCTGTAAGTTGTGGTTGGTCCTTAAGGCAACTTGATGTAAACAATGCCTTTCTTCAAGGTCATCTATCAGAGAATGTATACATGTCACAGCCACCGGGATTTGTTGACAAAGACAACCACTCATATGTCTGCAAACTCAGAAAAGCAATATACGGCTTAAAACAAGCTCATTGGGCGTGGTACCATGAACTCGAGCATTTCTCCTACAGTTTGGTTTTCAGAATTCATATTCTGATACTTCGCTCTGTCTTTCATGCTGATGGCCACACTATGTATCTCCTTGTTTATGTTGATGATCTAATTCTCACAGGAGACAATGCTACCAAAGTTAATCAGTTCATTGCTATTCTTGCTCAGCGGTTTTCCATCAAAGACCTCGGATTACTAAATTTCTTTCTGGGTGTAGAAGCTGTCCCAAACAAACATGGCTTATTACTCTCACAAAGGTGATACATTATGGATCTCCTCACTCAAACCAAGATGCAAGACGCCAAGTTTGTTCTTACTCCCATACCAACCGGTCCGACTCTCATGTTAACCTCAGGTTCTCCTCTGTCTGATCCAACTGAGTATCGCCAGGTAGTTGGGAGCCTCCAGTATTTGCTAATAACAAGAACAGTCATCGCCTTTACTGTTAACAAACTGTCACAATATATGCACTTGTCCAACAAGTGAGCATTAGTGCTTTATCAAACGGCTATTGTGTTATCTTAGTGGCACCATTGATGATGGCTTACAACTCAACAACGACTCTACTCTCAGGTCGCATGCTTTCTCCGACTCTTCTCTCAGTTTACAAGCTTTCTCTGCCGCCGATTGGGCAGGGAACAAGGACACCTTTTGCTCAACATGTGCTTATGTTATTTATCTTGGTAAAAATCCGATATCCTGGAGTTCTAAAAAGCAATGGACTGTTGCTCGATCCTCCACTGAGGCAGAGTATCGCCCAGTTGCAAATACAACTGCTGAACAAAATTTCATCTGTTATCTCTTGACTGATCTTGGTATTTCTCTTCCCTGTTGCCCTGTCATTTACTGTGATAACATTGGGGCAACTCAGCTATGTTCCAATCCAACTTTTCATTCCCGAATGAAGCATGTTGCAATAGATTTTCATTATTTTCGCGATCAAGTTCAAAATGGTGCTCTTCGTGTTGCTCATGTTGATCAACTTGCTGATGCTCTGACCAAGCCTCTTCCACGACAACGTCTTCTTTAACTCAAGCACAAGATTGGACTTCTCTCTCGAGCTCCATCTTGAGGGGGCATAATAGAGAGAATCAGTAGTTCTTAACTGCTTGACTTATTCTTCCTTATCAGATGGTATTATTCAGATGTACTTTGCTGTCTTTAATTTCATTTTGTAACAACTCCCTAGTTTGTAGGATCTTCAACCACTGTTTGTTACTTCCTTGGTGAATTTATACGACTGATCAGTCAATCAAGAAGATCATCAGTTTTGCTAATCTCATAAGAACGACCGGGAAAAGATAACGCATCTTTCATAAATTGGTGCAAACCCCATCTGGGGGCATCCATCAACATTTAAACTCAGCGTTACGATGAGCCACAACTTCAAACGGCCATAACTTTTGACTTGGTAGTCCGTTTTACCGCCATGAGGTGTCAAAACGAGTGTGATCAAGAAACGCATCCGGGGGGAAATATAAAGGCTCCATAAATATTAAGGGGGGGCTGTAGCATACCCCAGCCGCTGCCCCCCCTAGGTTTTACTTTCTTTAGATGCAGGGACACAGAGAAAACCAAAGGAACAATAATGTGTTCTCCTAATTCTGTTCACAAACTATAAAAGCATAGGTAATAATTCACGCATATAATAATAGTCAGTCATGACCATATATCCATCAACCACTTACAAAAGAAAAGGGGGAAAATGAAGACGAAAGAAATGAAGGAGGTAAAAAAGGATGGTACCATGATTCCTTGCAAAATTAAGCAGTGACACTGAAGCCAACACCCTCTCTTCCATTGCTTTATCGTAGTTCAGGCTCTCCAACAACCTAGGTGCAAGAATAGAGCAAGCGAGAGACTGAGCGCTATTCTTGGACTTACGCAATAAAGAGTTCGACCTAGTCATCCATGCAACTGTGACAAGGCAGGATCGAGCCAAACCAGGAATCCCATCCGCTATGCAATTTGATAGAGCAACCAAGAGCCGCTTGTTCCCGCTCGTGAGTAAAACCATGGCCAACTTCCTAAGCCACTTCTCTGTTGCTTTCTCTTCTTTTTCTTCTTCTTCCTAACGATCATTTCATATCTTATCAGCCATAAAGATACAATTTATAAGGGACATTAAAAAAGAGGGTAGTTTTGTAATTTGGAAAACATAGGCAGAAAGTGAACAAAGAGAGCAAAATTAAATTAAATTAAATTAAATTAATAAAAGAAAAGAAGAAGAAAAAAAATCATATCTCCTACATCCAAATATAAATGAGGAATAGGCAGGAAACAATAGATTGATATCATACACGACATACCGATTTTTCAAACCCGTCTCCTATTCTCTCTTTGGTTCTGAACAGATCTTCATGAGCATCGTTGAAGCCTGCTCTCCTAAGTAACCAAGTTTCTGTTATTGGCTCTCCTGAAAGTGAGAAACGACCTCCCAATAGCAATAGAGCTCTACTGCATGGACCTTGAAGTTTCTTATCATGCAAACTACGTTCCAAAGCAGCTACAATGGCATCCATTCCTTCCTCTCTATAGAAACTACACCTTGAAGATTCTCCCTGCAAATCACAACCATATCGGATCAATATATTGATCTTAAAACCTTCCCCCCCCCCCCCCCCCCCCCCCAAAAAAAAAAAATGTATTGATTTAAAACTGATGGTTTAAAAAAATATTTCAAAATGATACCAAAAGATCAAGTTGTAGTATAAGGGATGCAGCCACTGGTCGTTGTTCGGGCGGAGCTTGTTGGAGATAGACCAAGAGCACGTGCATCGTGTCCAAGCAACCATCACCCTTAAACCCATTTAAGAACTCAATCATATGAGTTCTTCTGTTCATTAAAAATAAAAAATTAAAAAAGAACCCAGGAAAGTTGGCATTTTAGTGCAAGTAATATGGGGATATTAGAGTATACTAGTTAGATGTTTGTTTTAACTAAATTATAATAAACTTGACTCTTCTTGTTTTGGATTTGAGAGGTTGCTTGTAGAGTCATAGATTGTCCTCATCACTAAACATGATCTATACTCGGCCAATTATATTTCTGTATTTCCAACCTACTCATAACCTCTTTACAATTCTATTCATTATCTGATACTATATATATAACCAACCCCAGAGAAAGCTAAATTATCCAAAGCAGTGGTGGTGTCTGAAATGGGAATTTTACTGAAAAACTGAAATATGTACCAGATAATTTTATAGCTAAAGATCATACCTGTTAAGACAGACCATCTCACTTAAAAGAGAAATAGCACCACCGTTGGACTTCAATTGATTCCCCATGAAGAGCTGAACTAAAGTTACCTTTTTTATGTTATCAACCAAGTAATCTCTACACCCTCCATCAGCTCGAACACAAATTGCTAAAAACAAAGCACAACTTTCCTTCTC
Organism: Hemerocallis citrina; assembly: GCA_017893485.1. Lineage (NCBI taxonomy): Eukaryota > Viridiplantae > Streptophyta > Magnoliopsida > Asparagales > Asphodelaceae > Hemerocallis > Hemerocallis citrina. The sequence goes on from CM030363.1 coordinate 1,717,768, forward strand.
CCTTGCATTACCCAACTCAAGCCTTCTAATGAGAATCCTTAACCCTCCAACTTCGACTGTTTGCCTTGCATTCTCTAAATTTCTATCCACGTCAAAACCCATAATTAACTGATCCAATAAATAAATCGCAGCTGTTCTTGGACAACATTGTACTGTAAACAAAGTTTGAATCTCATTGCCAATATCCAAAGCACGAAGAACTAGTGGTATCCAACCAGCTGACAGCATCTGCTTCGCTTTTGGTTTCAATAGATAGACCAGTACCACCACCTTCAAATAAAGATCATTTTTCCCTGACAATCTCAAGAAAATCTCAAGTTGGGGGTCAGTATTTTGTACTACTTGTCTCGCCACCTCACTCCTTGTGACCAATTCGGCTAAAATGGAGATTGCCAATTCTAACACGTTATCATCTTCGGAGGTGAAAGATATCTCTAAAAGCCCCTCAATAAAGGATGAAGTGGACAAAGTTGTCTTCATAATGGACTCACAATGTGTATCCAACCAAGCCTTCGCAACGGAACGAATGGCCATCTCGCATTGTTGAAGACTATCAGAGTTGGAGATCAAAGAAATGGCGTCGTCAAGATTTAATATAGATAACATGTCAAATGATTTGCATTTCGAAATTTGGACAGGGTGGATTGGGTCTTTGTTTGAATTGCTTCGACAAGAGAGTAACCGGAGAGAATATGATCTATGAGAGATTGGTCCTGATGATTCTAGAAACCGGTGTTGTTCATTGGAGTTGGATTGCCTCTGAAGCCCTGTATCACTCTGTCTACTCCAAAAAGAAAAAAAGGTTGAGAAAATTATGCGGTAGCTGGGACTTATTTTGGCAATGATGTTAGTATGACATTAAATGGTAATCCATCTAATACTACTGACAAACTGATTGTCAACTAAACAGTAAACAAGTACAACTAGAAATTATAATAGCACTGACAAGAGCTTGAGCAGAGAGTTCAAGAGAGTTGCACTAACTCCTTTTAACAAATCCAATACGAAGTTAACAATAACCTGAGGGATCGTATATATCTTTCTTTTTTTCTCCTAAAAGGGTCAATTGAAGAGCAACGGGGCAGATAGTTAAAATGTTATGGGCATTTTAAACAAATAGCCAAACCAAAATACGGCTACTGACACCCAGAGAGTTCAGAGAGTTCTTATATAAAGAAATGAGTAAGTTATGCTGGAAATGTTAGAAATGTGCCCTATAGCCAATCACATGAGATGTAATGACAATTCTCTTTACATATTTCTCATGATTAATAAGATCATTTGAGGCATTTCATCGCATTTCATTCATCATATATTACTATCCGTGTAATTAAATAACTATTTGTGATGAAGTCCTTGGATTAGTTAAATAAGTTTAGGGTCATGATGGGATCATTCCAGTGAGACATAAACTTAATCTAAAATGTTCATAGTCGTACGATTACGGAGATTAGACATCAGTAATTCTGGTAAGACTAATACACTTGTTATATGCTCTAAAGCAGATGATAATTGATATAACAATTATTTATGTAGAGACATTAATATAAGAGTGTAAGTGCTGAACGGTTTAGTTCACTAAACTGACTCGCTAAAAGAAATATCTAATAGAATTCTAAAAAAATGTCAGTGGATAAATCCTTGGGTGATATAATTGATACAAATAATCCTTAGATCTGAGATTGTCAAACACTTTGTGTATGTTAAGCTTTGGTTTATTGCTTATCACGACTTTCTAAGACATGTGTAGGGTATTCTGGGCATAGTAAGGCTTTCATGGAAATTGGTGAACAATCAACAATGAATCAATCACTTTATTAGGAGAAGTGAATGTCCTATGTGATTCTATAAAATGTAGACTTGGGAAGTCTATGGTCATAGCAAAATGAATTTTAGAATGGAGTTTCTAAGTATTTATTTGAGTCAATCACTAATGTATCAGACACAAATAATTAAGTGGTGAGGATTTGACATTAATTTGTAACCTACCCTTTTTCAGGATATTGTATGATCGAATGATTTAATTGTACCTCACAAAAGAGTACAATTGATTTCAATAATCAAACTCACATTATCTGGATAGTCATGAGACGTTGCTAGACATCACTCTTGACTTGTGGAGAAATAAAAGAGTTTAATATCATCACTATCAGCTTAATGTGGGGCCCAATGGGTCACACGCAGTACAAGTTTTCTCTCAAAAGTTCGATTCGGAATAATTTGATATATTTGTTGATATATTAACTATGCCAATTAGTTCTGCTAGTACGGAATGTCTATAGTCGTCAATTTATTTATGAATTAAATAAATTCTTACTCATCACTTAATTATGAATTAAAGGATGCATTCTCTCTCACTAAAATGATTCAACATTTGGAATATTTATTTTTGCAAAGAATAGTTCTTATAACAAAGGAGTATTAGTGGATAGAAGAAAGAACGAAATAAAAGAATGAGAATGGGGTTTTTATAATGTGTCAAGGAAGGTGGAGTGAGATTCGGTGCCAACCACCTAGCACCCACCACCTAATCAAACCACCTACCACCCACCACCTAATCCAACCACCTACCACTTCCTAATCAAGTTTAGGGAGGCTTGTAAAAAGCTCCCCTTCTTCTCATTCTGGGAAAATGGGAAAAAGGAAGAACAAGAATATGAACACTAATGAACCAGTATAAAAATTTTCCAACAAAAACACTATGAATTAAACAATCAGATTTATAATAAATTATTTAGGATTACCTTTTGCTGATGTGCAGAACTCCTTTTTTGTTGTTTTAGTAATGAGACGCCCAAGTGTTCGTCCTCCAACAGTGATCCACGACAAACCTTTTTTGGAATACTTTCGTAGTCACTCTCTAATCAAACTTTTTTATTTATATATAGGAAGAAATGAGAATGATAGTGAGGGAGCTAGATTGAATTATCCTTTTGTTTTATCTTATTCTTCCTTTTTCCCATCTTCCTAGAATGAGAAGAGGGGAGGATTTTTACAGGCCTCCCTAAACTTGATTAGGAAGAGGTAGGTGGTTGGATTAGGTGGTGGGTGGTAGGTGGTTGGCACCGAAATCCCATTCACCACATCAAATTCCATTCACCACTCTGAATCCACTCCACCTTCCTTGACACATTATAAAAAACCTCCTTCTCATTCTTTTATTTCATTTTTCTCCTATCCACTAACACCCCATTGTTATAAAAAACTATTCTATGCAAAAATACATATTCCAAATGTTGAAAATTTTAGTGAGAGAGAATGCATCATTTAATTCATAATTAAGTGATAAGCAAGAATTTATTTAATTCATAAATAAATTGATGACTATATGACATTCCGTGCTAGCGGAACTAATTGGCATAGTTAATATATCAACATATATCAAATTATTCCAAATCGAACTTTTGAGAAAAAACTTGTATTGTGTGTGACCCATTGGGCCTCACATTAAGCAGGCAGTGAAGATATTAAACTCTTTTATTTCTCCACAAGTCAAGAGTGGTGTCTAGCAAAGTATCATGACTCTTTTGATAATGTGAATTTGATTACTAAAATCAATTGTACTCTTCAATTCATGTACAATTAAATCCTTCTATCACACAATGTCCTGGAAAAACTTAAGGTACAGATCAATGTCAAATCCTAACCACTTAATCATGTGTCTGATATATTAGTGATTGACTCAAATGAATACTTAAAATTCCTTTCTAAAATTCATTCTGCTATGACCATAGACTTTCCGAGTCTACACTTTGTAGAATCACATAGGACATTCACTTCTCCTAACAGAAGTGATCAATTCCTTGTTGATTGTTCACCCACTTCCATGAAAGCCTCACTATGCCCAAAATACCCTACACATGTCTTAGAAAGTCATGCTATGAAATAAACCAAAGCATAGATTAACATACACAAAGTGCTATGACAATCTTAGGTCTAAGGATTATTTGTACCTACTATATCACCCAAGGAATTATCCACTGACATTTATTTGGAATTCTATTAGATATTTAAAAAGGGCAAAATTTAAAAAAAACTACCCAACTTTTGGCCAGTTTAAAAAAACTACACTAAAGTTTTTAATTTTTTTTAAAAAGGACACAATGTTTAAATAAGGTCCACTGGGTTAGTTAGGGTTAGGGTTAGGGTTAGTTCGGGGGGTTTATTTAAACATTTGATTAGTTAAGTGATGTTTTTTTAAACATAAATAAAAGATGAGTGTGGTTTTCTTAAACCCTACCCTAACCCAACCCAAACCCTAACCCTAACCCTAACTAACCCAGTGGACCTTATTTAAACATTGTGTCCTTTTTTTTAAATAAAAAAACTTTAGTGTAGTTTTTTTAAACTGGCCAAAAGTTTTGTGTAGTTTTTTTAAATTACGGTAGGGAATTGGAGAAGGAGGAGAACAGGGGTATTTTCGTCATATAATTAGAGTACGTGCAGTGCACGTAGAAGAAAGTTAACGGTAGGTAATTCTGTCAGTTCAAAGTTAAACATTGTGTCGTTTTGTTAAAAAGAAAAAGTTTAGGGATGTTTTTTTAAACTGGCCCAAAGTTTTGTGACGTTTTTTTATATTTTGCCTACTTTATAATAAGAAAACATCATACCAACTTTCATGCCCTACATGTGCGCAGCAAACCCATCACAATTATTGGCATACTCTGTTTCTTACCGCGATGGAAGGCATGACCTACATTCTTAATGTGTTGGCCATTACAACTTAATAGTTAATATGAGGGTCTTTTATTTAGTTTATTAATCTAATTAATGTCAGGCAATATTTTAGATGAACAATGAATAAATGGTCTAAACTACCATAATAATGTCACAATCATCTTTAGGGTTTAATCCATCAAATATATAAATTATCATTCATCTTATGAATGAAATGTAAATGAAACAACTTGTTTTTCCCATTTAATTAATGAATATTTAATGGATTAAATAATTAACATAATCTCTTAGTCATCATATGAATAAAAATAAATTAATCAGTTTGTTTACAAATTAAACAATTAGTGTATTTTACATGGTCATCACATGAACAATAAAAATAAACTTAAACATGTATGCTATTCAAATTGTGATAACATCATATTAATCATAATAATCACTATTATGAATCTAATCTAATATGAAATTTCTATTAAAACCCTTCTTTATGCAAAAAGAAAATAACAAAAAATTTAAAAAAATAGAACAAAACAAAATGAAAGAGAAATAAAGAAAATCTGAATTGGGTTCAGATCCATTCGCGTCGGATTTGGACCTGAAAACCCGCACCCGGAACCTGACTGCCTTGCTTGGTCAACTCACAGCATGTGCGCACGTACTGGGCACTTGTTATGATCCAAAATTAGTCCCACATCGGTTATATGGGGAACCAATGTTGGGTAGTTATAAACTTGGGCTCCCTCCCCTTAACAGCTAGCTTTTAAGGGGGAGTTCTCCTAGGTTCCTAACAATTGGTATCAGAGCCAACCCCATGCTTCTTAATTTGCTCTAGAGGCTGGATTAAAATTACTGGTAGACCCGGGTTGGGCCAGTGTCGCTAGAGTGAAAGCCGCCGAGAGTCGGAAAGGGCTACCTAGACGCTAGAGTGAAAGCCGCCGAGAGTCGGAAAGGGCTACCTAGAGGCTGGATTAAAATTACTGGTAGGTCCGGGCCGGGCCAGTGTCGCTAGAGTACCGCCGAGGGCGGCGGGTTACGGAAGCGTGGTGGAATGTTATGATCCAAAATTAGTCCCACATCGGTTATATGGGGAACCAATGTTGGGTAGTTATAAACTTGGGCTCCCTCCCCTTAACAGCTAGCTTTTAAGGGGGAGTTCTCCTAGGTTCCTAACAGCACTGCTTAGGGTCGGGGTCTGGAATTTAACCCACACCCTATTTGACCCGACCCGTCCCCTCCTCTCCTTCCTTCTTCCACCTGAGGGCAGCAAGGAAGAAGACAGCGGCGGACGGCAAGGGCGACGCCTCCGGCAACAGAGGTTCCGGTGAACTCTGGCAAACCTTTTTTTATATATTTAAAACATTCATCTCATGAATATTAATATATTAAATTAATAAATATCGTTTGTATAAAAATAAAACAATTCTATTTATTGTGAAAACTCATCTTTTAGATCTAAGATTTTAGATTAACAAATAATATGACATGAACGATTCAATTATTACAACAATAGCATGCAGATCTGAACGTTATTTTATAGTTGGCTCTGATACCACTGTTGGGAAATTTTGGGGGTTTATTTACGCGTCCTACGCGCATAGCGGAAGCGATCGTATCGCGCAATCAATATTGCAGTATAAAAATTTCCCAATAGGAACCTCTTTAATGAAAAATTCTATTTAACAACTCGCATAGCGGAAGCGATCGTATCGCGCAATCAATATTGCAGTATAAAAATTTCCCAATAGGAACCTCTTTAATGAAAAACTCTATTTAACTACTGTATTACCTTTCTTCTAAAGAGTCAAACATAACTTTCAATATCAAGAAAACAACTAGGATTATTTTAGATATCCTCAAATTTCACTAAAGAGAAGAGACATACTGATTCACATTCTGCAATTTGCAGCTTCCTCATGTCTCTCCCTAATGGAGGAAAGTTTTCATACATACACTTTTGGGTGAGAAAATGATAGGAAGAAAAGCAAATAGTCTATGACATAGTTCAAAAACTCGATATCAGAATCCAGTATCAGTATCAGCGTTTGAGTTAGCGTTCAAATCAGACATTTTAGAAGTAATTCATAGGCAAAATTCCAGTTTGACACGGCTAGTGTGTCCCACTGTCGCTTGATATGAAACCATGGTTTATAATATACTGGATTTCTAATGAGAGACCCTCACTTGCGAAATAGTTATTCCAGTCAAATTCACAAAATTGTTGATAATTTAGCTCCTAATCAAACACTATTAGATTAGGTAGGAGCCTTTTATCACTTTGTAGTTAATCTACTAAATAGTTCAGTGACTTCAGTCCTGTATTTGGTAAATCAGGAGAGGGATGAGGTGACCTGAACTATCCAATGTACTCTATTTTCTTGTTCCGGCTCTGATGCCAAAATAACGATCATAATTAATTAGATAATTGTGTTCATTAATTAGAAAATGGAATATAATTTATACAGTATACGTCACCTCGCCCTTCTACTAATTGACCGTAAACTGACGAGTCCAACATAAAGAAATACTATTGCTGCTCTATAGACACCAACTCATGTATGTGCCCAAGATAACCAACCAATAAAGCTTCATGAATTGCATCAAAATAAACCAAAGAGAAGCCACATAAAGAGAGATCCCAACCTTGCAAATGCTTTCCTTAGCCTCAACCTCAGTCTTATTGACCAAGTTAGTGTCAGCAATATCATCCCTTTCCAAGGCAACGCTGACCAGGGTGTTGTGCCTGCAAAGTCCAGAGCAAAATAACCAATCCCAGATTAGAACTCTCAGCCAGTGAGTCAAAAGACAAAAGAAGTAACTAAGCACAAATGTGAATTAATGAAGTACAAGGTAGGTTTCATTCTATGAAGGCACATCAATTTATAAGGTATAATAGACTTTATGTATGAAAGAGTACAAACTAGTTTAATCTGCCAATATATGATCTCATTATAGCACAAGCCTATTTGGATCCATGCCAAACATAGAATTTATTACCCTATAAACTGATGTGGGGCACATAAGCTTTCATATACTCTAAAGTGACATTTGCACGGGGAATGAAATATTCTTGGGAATGTTAAAATCCTTCAATGTAATTCATGGGAACCCTGGATTCATTTCATACAGTCTAACACATTCCTAGGAACCCTCCTGTGTTTGGTACTGTACACTATATTACTGGGAATAAGTTAATCTCAACCATAATTTTGCAAATTACTCTCCTACAATCATTTATTTTATATGATAGAGGCGTATAAAAGAAATTGGCCAATTATTTCGGATTCCCAGGTTGCAGGGATCTATAAAACCCCACACCCAACCATGGGAACCAGATTTTCCTCTATCCTGGGAATCTGATTCCCATGGTGATCTTTTATTACATTATACACTTATACCAAACACAAGAATCTGGCGGGAATCCAAATTAGGAGTCATACACTTATACCAAATTCAAGAATCTGGCGGGATTCTCCTCATATTACTATGTACAAGTGCAACCTAATAGTGAAAGAGGAAACTCACATACATGTTTCTAGTGACAGCGATTGAAGGTAGAGCTATGGAAGGAAGTGGAGGAGCCTCAGAACCAAGCTTAACCCACTCCTTGTAGTATAAAGCAAACTGATAAGTGCCGACATCCATCTGATCATTGTAGGCTCTGTCTACGCTTTTCATTCTCAGTTCCCGGAACTCAGAATCCCAACCTGAAATGAGCTCCACTTCCTTGGCACGCCAAACCTTGAGGTGAAGCAGATGGGGGAGGAAGAAATGTTCCCAGATGTCAGGAAGAAGGTTTCTTCTTGCAAGATATGGTGCATCACAAAACACCTAGAAAAAAACAATTCACATTTGAAATAAAATTTTGAACATACATTCCAACATAAATTTGAATTTTGTTTTATTTTGCTGTATATATTTCGGTTAATTACTGCTTCAAAAGTACATAAATATGACAGATTTCAATTATCAAAATTAATGTAATGAAATTCAGGAAATTTATAAGACACTTATCTCAATTTATCCATTAAATGTCATATCAGTAATTTGGACCATAAATTAGTTATTTCACAAGTTTAATCATGCAAAAGAAGTATGTTCTCGGCACATGACACCTCAATACAGTATTATTTTTGAAGTATTGCAAAGAAAGAAGGTAACCAGATGAGAGTACGTATAAATTGCGACCCTCAAAGAATTCTCTGCAACCCTTCCTATATTGACAATTTTCCATAAACAAACAGCACACAAAGCAAGTATATCTAAAAGTTGTGTCATGTCAAACACACCTTGGACACTTCCATAGAATACACTAATATGAAACAAAGTTTTCTATTTCAATATACTATTTTACAAATTCCTTTAAGCAGATATCACATATCGCATCGCGTTCCTTGCCGGACGTTCTTAGCAAACAAATCAATTCAAAAATAAGAATCAAACGTATGGAACCCATTTTGAATATTTTATAACTCCTACAATAATAAGGCTCCAGATGTTTGGCATTACTCCTTACCATTTTCATGTATTCTCTCAATACATAATATTTGTCATCCATTTCAAATGAGTATAACACGATAAATAGTGAAACAAAAACAAAAGAAGCACATGCACCATACATGTAAAGCCACACAATCCCATCCCAACTCTCTATTAATAATGCCAATCCCATGTACCGCAACAATGTCTCCTTTGCAATCCTATGCTGTTGACCAAGAAACCAAGAATCAGTTCCTACCTACCTAACTCAGGTTAAAGATGTGTCAAAACTTCGAAGTTCTGGTGTAGCCACACAGTCTTTCACATGGCATGAGAGCAACCCAAATAAAAATCTCACTAGGTGCACATATTTTGGTGTAGTAAGAGCATTTGTAGTCGTTCATGCCAAATTTTGGCTAAATAGCAAATAGCAAATAGGAAAAAGGGAATGTTGCTGCAGTCGTTGGAAGCTAAAAAATAGCCGAACGAGCGATTATTACTCGTCCATTTAGATTGACGAAGTATAATCGTCCGTCCCTAAATTTTATTTTAATTTTTTTTTTTTTTACACTAAAAGACAAAAAAAAAAAAAAAAAAAAAAAAAAAAAAAAAAAAAAAAATGAACAGTAAACGGACGGGATATAATCCCACGTCCATTAACATTGACAGTGTATAACTACCCGTCCCTTTGGGTTTTTTTAATTTTTTAATTTTTTTTTTTTAAGCGCTAAAAGACACAAAAAAAAAAAGGAAAAATACCTGGATGGACGGGAGATTAACACCCGTCCACTCAAATTGCCGTTGTATAATCACCCGTCCCAACATTTTTAAATTTTTTTTTTTTTTTCACTAAAAGACAAAAAAAAATTTGGGAAAAATACCTGGACGGGAAATTATCACCCGTCCAATGAAAATAACGGTGTGTAATCATCCGTCCCATTTTTTTTTTTTAAATTGGAAAAATACCTGGGACGAGAGATAACGTTTCGTCCAATAAGATTGACGATGTATAATCGTCCGTCCGAATTTTTTTTTTATTTAATCCTTCGTCCGTACTCGATTGTTGTACGGTTCGCCTACAAGACGAAAGATAATCTTTCGTCTATTCTGACGGACGAACTATAATGGTTCGTTAGCTATATTTTGGCTTTTGCCAAATCGTCTGTTATATTTGGCAGCGAACTGTTCATCGTATACCCAAATTTTGGGTATTTGAAAGACGACTGCAGCTCGTTTTTTTGATTTTTTTCCAAATTTTGGGTATTTAGCCCACGACTACAGATGCTCTAACAGGGTCTTTACACAAGATCTAAGACATATTCATAAATGAAACTACGAACCACTCTACTACATAAAAGTGTGCGCACTGCACGTGCTAACGTACTAACCAACCAATTCTTCTTCTTCATACCTGCAACAGATGCCGCGCCGACGCCCTCTCCTTCCTCTCCATCCTGTACACCACCGCCAGATACAAATGCGCACACCCCGCCACATGCGCATCGCACGTGCTAAACCCTCCACCACCACCACCACCACCACCACCACCACCTCCCCCTCTCCTCCTCCTCCTCCTCCTCGAGTTCGCATCCGCCGCCACCGTCAGCAACCTCACCGCATTCCTCAATGACCGTATCTTCAAGTGGGCCCCACCACCATCTTCTATCAGCCTCTCAATGCTGTCGATGGCGAGGTGGAGATTGGCGACCGCGGCGTCGGCGTTAGCCGGCGAGCAAAGGGAAGCGCACTTCTCTTTAAGGACGGATCTACGGGCCGGGTCTTTGAGGATGCGGCCCAAATGGGCCGAAAGGATGGAGATCACGGCCCGGATCGCCGCGTCCTCGATCGCCGGCTCGTCATCCGGCGGCGGATGAGGAACCAAGGGTGGTTCTTGACTGAGAAGCGACTGAAGAGAAGGCATTTCGATTTCGGTATTGAGAACGAGCGAATGATGATGAGAGAATGGGAATTTGGGGGAGGCATTTTGTCAGTCATGTGGTGGGTAAACGACAAAAGTGCTTTAAGATGCGCCTCGCGGATGATTTCATAATTAGCTTATTACCTCTTTTTGACCGTTGGGAGTTTTGTTTTTTTGGGCGGGAGAATCGAGAGCGGATCCAAAATCAAAGAACTTACTAGGTGTTGAAACGGGTCGGGTCAGTGGGTTTTACAAGATCATTTGGACCAGTTAGAGCATCCATAGTCGTTTTTCTCATATGCTATAAAATGGCAGTTATAGTAATAACAAATACGATTGATCGCTGCAGTGGTCGTTTGCTATATTATTTCTCATTTTTTAGAAAAAAGCAAGCGACGGTATATGATATACCGTCTCATCGGTTAAAATAAATTAAAAAAAATTAATTACTTATTAACTATTAAACTATATTAATTAACTAAATTAAATAATATAATAATAACTAAGCCTAATTAATTAACTACCTAAACCTAATTACTACTCCTAAATGCTACCCAATCAGCATTAATAGCCCACTGTGCCACCTTTTCCACGGACGGGGTATGATACCCCGGCCGGGGTATCATTCCCCGTCTGAGGGAAAACTAAAAAAAAAATTATTTTTTAAGGGGAGAGACGGGGTATCATATCCCGTCCGGGGTATGTATCCCCGTCCGACCATTTTTTTAAAAAAAAATAATTAAAATTATTAAGCCGGTATATGTTCTTCCGTCTGAATCGATTAAATAATCATTAATTCGGAGGGACGGGATATAATATCCCGTCCTTTATAATTTGAGAAACTACATTTCGTTTCTCATATTTGATAAATGAGAATAGAACGTTTGCCATAAAATGGCAAAATGAGAAACGATTGCAGGGGTTCGTTTGCTATAATATGGCAAAATGGCATATATAGCAAACGACTGTGGATGCTCTTAGAGCATACACAATGGTGTTTCTCTTTTTTTAAGAAAATGGCAGATATGGTAATAGTGAATAGCGAAATTGTCTGCAGTGGTTGTTTGTTATTTTTTTGCTAAAATTTGAGTAGGACGAGACATGATATTTTGTCCGTTAGTTTTTTTTTTAAAGATTTTTTTAACTACTGATTAACTATTAAAATATGTTAATTAAATAAAGACGGGAATGTGATCCTGTGAAGATTTTTTTAATTACTGATTAACTGATTAACTATTTTTTTAATTGCTAAGATTTTTTTTAAGAGTTCGGGTCAGGTTTGGGTTGTGTTATTGGGTTATCGGGCGTTTGCTAAAGACGGGAATTGGGTGTGAGAGTTGCGATATATATAGGAATGATTAGGGTTGCAATCGAGCCGAGCCGAGCCGAATACCTTCAGGCTCGAGCTCGGCTCGTTTACGAAACGAGCTCAATTTTGAGCTCGAGCTCGGTTCGAGCCGAGCTTTGACCGAGTTTTGACCATATTCAAGCCGAATAGCTCGCGAGCTTAATCTTAAAATTAAAAAAATAAAAAAAAAAATCAAACTCGAGCTCGGCTCGTTTAGGAAACGAGCTCGGTTGTAAGCTCGAGCTCGGTTCGAGCCGAGCTTTGATCGAGCTCGAACCAAATAGCTTCGGAATATCTCCATTCGTTTGCAGCCCTAGTAATGATAAATGCTGTGGTGTTCTAACTTTTGCAATGGAATGTAGCTGCAATTGGATCTTTTTTTTTCTCTTTTTTTTTCTCCTTTTTTTTTAAAGTAAAAAAATTTTAAAATGTACAGAGTAAAAGAGTGTGATCCTGTGAAGCTACAGTTTAAGGGGTGCCCCGTGAAGCTACAGTTTAAGGGGTGCGTTCAGATCTGGCAGTTTCTGGTGGGAAAGACTGGAGGTTGGGTTGGTTGACCTGGCAGAGCAGACCGGTGTCGCAGTGCTTGTTATCCGTTTCCAATAAGTACATAAATATGTTTCCTTTATAAAAAATAATAATAATAATAAAAGTACATAAATATGAGAAATATTTCATTGCAAACCAGTGAAGCTTGTTGTTAGGAACAATAGCTTCATAAGCTGTTGTTTCCATCAACGGCTTAGTTTACACTGAAGCCGTTGTTTTCAACAACGGCTTAGGTTTATAGCCTAAGTCGTTGTTGGGAACAACGGTTTTAGTGTGAACATAATTGAAGTCGTTTTTTCCAACGACGACTTCAATAGATTTCATACCCGTTACAATAGAGCATTCCTCTATAAATATATAAAAGGTAGAAACTGCATGCATGTACACATCAATGGTAGTAAAGATATATTCACAAAGGATCAGTTTTCTTGTTGTATCTTTTTTTTTTTAAGGTTAAAGGTGAAATAACGTCACCCTGTTTTATTAATAAGAAATTAATAAAAAAACACCGGCGTACCGAGAAAAAATACAAAAAATAACAGTGCAAAAAATAGAACATAACCCCCCACCAATATCCTGGAGGGTGGGTCTAACCAAAAGTGCAAAAGTACAATCAAAGATACAGTAGACCGAAACAAAATACAAAATAGAGCTAGCTGCCGACTGTGGGAATAACGCCACCCTGTTTTCTTGCTGTGTCTCTACAACAATTGTCCACATTGTGCATCACGAAGATTGGCACCAAGCAAAAATGGTCTGTAGCTAACTTTAAGGCTTAAGCCACAAAAAAAAAGGGGGTGAAAGCAAAACCGGACTAGACGACAACGGATTTTTGATATAAATGAGAGCAAAATTTAATGGTACCCTCATCGAATACTTAACTAAAGTACTTCACAAATTCTTATTGATTAACAGACAAAACACTTCAAACACATACCAGGATACACAACTTTGTATCATTCAAAACACTACATGTTCTTTCTCTTCCCTGTTATTGCTTTCACTTCGTATGCAGATGCAGCGTACATCGAGAATGAGGGACATTTCCAGGTAAATGAAACTTCAATTAACTCACTATAGTGGTCATACACATTATTACCAGCATAAATTCCACATTTTTCTAATAACATTATGGAAGTTACTCAGTAAACTATAAGTCCTCATAAAGAAAGGAAAAAAAGAAAAAAAATTCATAAGATCCTCTCAGTCTGCACATCACCCTCGGGGTTTAACGGGAACAGAGCAACGGAATCTGAGTAGCAACTACTCACCACAAACATCGATTTACTGGATATAATCTTCATGGTAGCTATCACTGATAACTGACACAAACCTCTCCAGCCATGGCAGCTGGTTGAGGTCCTTAATGGCATCTAGGTATGAATCCGAGCACTGGCCGAGCTGCTGCTGCTGCTGCTGTTCTTGATGATGATTATGATCGTCGCCGATACCAAAGCCTCCAGCGAGAAATCTTTGGATCAACGCGAGTTGGGAACGCTCTTGCTCAGAGTATCCGTCTGTGATGGCTGGCAAAGGGTCGAAAGGTTCCCATCGCCATCGGTCGGTTTCTTCATCTGAAGGGGTGGCGACAGGGTCAGAGTTGTACTCTTCATCGTTGTCGCCGTCCCAAAACACACAGTGGCAGGTCTGAGCATCGCCGTGGTATTCTGCACCACATGAGTAGCAAAACTGATGCCCACACCTGATCCAACCATACGATAGAAGAGGTTACAGACTATGGGTTTTAAGAAAGTACTGATGACAATCAACTTACATCAATACGTCTAGGAAACAACAAACATAGTACTTTTACTAAAAAAAAAAGGAGAAACAAAGTAAACATTCTCCTGGAGATATGGGAGAAAAAATTACAAAGAAACGTCTTTGATGAGAAAAAAGGAACAGTATCACTTGCGATTATATAAGTAAGGCGTTGATTATTTACAGTTTAGACAACAGCAACAGATAATTACAAAGGTTATGTATATCATATATCCTCGTGCAGACATAGTATAAGAGTTGCATTTGTAATCAAAAATTTCACGACTAGGGGCAGACTGTGTAGATCATGTAAGTGTATATAGCCTACAAGTGATTTGAAATGTTCCCCTATAGTGTTAGGAGCCTCTGACTATGTATCGGACAGTTGCCAGGCATATTCACTCGTATAGTAGGATTACAGTTTACACCTCAATCAACGGTCTACATACTTCATAGTAGAATGATAACTGAATCGAACGGGCATAACAAGCAAATGAGTTGCTCTCAGTGAATCATCCAAAAACTATTGACAGCTACATTCAATCTGGGAGAAAACTTGTTACTTCCAATATATAATAGACAATGTTCTATGATAGAATTAAAGCTGTCCCACCCTTGATTTACGAAGTTGAAGCAAGCTGATCCGACTTAAAATATGAATTGGAACCAAAGCACTCTCCCCACTCTCAGGAGTTGCTCTTCGACTTTTGAAATGGTGCTTCGAGTCAAAGCACTTTATTTACAGCATTTTTGCTAAGACTTTTTACTCACTGAGTAAATTATCTAACAGCTTCATATTTGGGTTCGAAATCAAGAACGAAGTATCCTAGGATTTGCATAGACCAACTGCTAAACAAACATCCTCTTGAGCCCTTCTACAGACTAGTAGTTATTACAGGAAAATACCCAGACGCCATGAAACCACAGGACACAGAAAAAAGAGACAAATTGAGAAGTACACTATTGTTGTTGTCTTTTGTGGAACTAACTTCCTATCCACACAGCGTGTCAACCGGTATTTCAATGCATCAGGATATCGGGCAATACCATGAACCTTGATGCTTAAACAATATCACAACGTACGAAGAATTTAGTGCTTTCTTTCACTTAATGCAATGGCCAACAATACATGGATTAATCGATTCAACAAGGCTATCACAGTTGGCTTAAGGCCTGCCTTCCGTGAAGAAAAAAAAGGCTATCAAAGTCCACATACTTTTAAAAAGCATGTGCCAATATTTCCACTACCATTTAACTCCCAAAAGAAATGTGTGAGTCCCAGCCCTTATAAACATTTTTCAATTAGACCGTACGTTCTTTTCTTCCCATTTAAATCTTACTAACAATTACCTGCACGCATTGGAATTGATTGGAACTTCTAACTTTGTTCACTAACTCCCAAAACAGACATGTTAGACATAAAGCATGTGCAATGCATATGTACACAGTTATACATGATTGATAATCAAATGGAATAGACATCAAATTGTAAACAGTTTACGGACAATAATTCCAATCATAGGATTTTAGAACATACCAGCATGTTACGTGGTAACACCCTTGTGTAAGCTCGATCATCCTGGTACATTGCCGGCATCGCCTCCAATTATTATTATTAGCCAATTTGAAATCTAGGGCACATCTCTCATCTTCAGATAGGCCCCTGATACTCCTCACAACTCATCGAAGAGTGCCATGGCACAACACATCCGGCACATACAAGCCTCTGACACTCGTGGCACTCAACACAATTATCGTCAGAATAATTTGACAAATTTTCCCTCAAAGAAGAATATCTCCCTAGGCTTAGAATCACCGAACAATCAGGGAATGGGCACTTTTGGGATTTGTCGATAATGCCGACAGCTTCTCGGGCTAACTTCCGTGGCATTTCAAGCTGAGGACTAGGCACAAGCTTCAAGGCAAAGGATTCTAAATTGTTAGCAAGTTCAAGTATCCTGTATCCTAGAGCTACCAAAAGTTGATCAGCATGTGGTTCTGCTTCAGCAATCTGTTGATCATATACAAAATAGTCAAAGTCATAACTAAATAAGAAGATAGTCAAGGAGACGTGCAATTGAACAGTTCAAAAAATAATCTATGAACAGTCAAATATAAAATAAATAGGAAATATACATATTTTAATGGATAGAAAACATATGGTAATAGATCTCTTATGAAGATATCCAGGGGAGAATGAAAAGGTGAAGAGTTACTAAAGAAAAAGTTAAAAAACGATATTAACAAAATTGATCTAAGCTGAAATTAGTTAAATTCACAAGCTAAATTTATGCATATGAAGTTAATTTGCCAAATTTGTATGTTATATAGAAACAAGCATACACGAGACATGGTAAAGGTAGCTCCTATCCGATATAAATTATACGAGACATGGTAAAGGTAGCTCCTATCCGAGATAAATTAAGAGAGAATCGCCTCAGGTTGTTTGGGCATGGTTTGGACATATTACACGTAGACCTAGTAGTACTCCCGACGCCCCGTTGGAAAGAGTGATTTCATAAATATTGAGGGTAGAGTTAAGGGTAAGGAAAGACCTAAATTTACTGGATGGAAACTGTGAGAAAAGAAATGTGAGAAAAGAAATGTACAGAAGATATTGCGCTAACCTGAGCAGAATGGAGAATGGAAAACCATGATTCATGTAACCGACCCCAACTAGTTGGGAAAAAGGCTTTGTTGTTGTTGTTGTTGTTCTATGTTATATGGAAGTATAGGTCAGAATACTATCTGCACCATCTTGAAAGTAGAAAATAAACTAATAAAGGAAGAATTACTATGACAGTTCTATCCAAATTTGAAAAAGTTACTAAAACTATATCAACCTAGCAGCTGGTACTTCGGAGTAAAATAAGGCAATAGACTGATTGATCACTAGGAATAGGAAATCAATGGAGATCACTAGGAATAAGAACTTTATAAAAGGCAACTATATTAGAATCTTTTATTGATAATATTTTACACAAAAAAGGGAAAGAGCAGAAGCAAAAAAACAGAAATAATAGATCACATAGGAAACTAAGAAAATCTATACGATAAACTACAATAGTCGTTTATAGTAACAGTAAAGATTGATATCCGAGAATCAGTGGCATATTTAAGCATTAGAAGTGCCAACATTCAACAGAATATTGTTTTTACAAACAAACACACGACGAAAATCAATAATACAAAGTAACCATATCAAAACAGGAAATAGAATATGGGCATAGGCTGTACTTTATTGATCTTTAAAAAAATCCACTATTTAAACCACATTTTGCACATAAAAAAGAACAAATATTGATTAGGAGACATCGGTTCGAGACGATTCGGGCGCTTCTATCAAGCGCACGCATCGTCTGGGATGGATGTTCTATTAGGCTAGTATTTTTATTTCAGCATTTATATTTGTTTTTGGCAATTTTAGCCAGACGTAGTAGTTTTGCAATTTGCACCCTTTACTTCTGCATTAGAATATTTTTGAGATTTGTTTTCAGCCTATATATAGGGCTCTAGATTAATGAAGAGGATATGCTTTTTTGATTGAATAAAATTTATTGTGATTGAGTTTTGCTCTTCATTCATCTTTTTGTGTGAGACATTGAGATAAAATTTTTGGGTTTGTGATAAACTCTAAAACTATAACTAAATCCAATACAAATCTCAAACCCTAACCCCTATTTCACAGCCGCCACTTCTTCTCTTTTCCCCTTCTTCTTCCTCTCTGTTGAGCCCCGAAACCCAACAACCCCCATCCTGATCTCTCTCTCCCTCCTCGCGTCCACATCGACCCCCGGACCTCCCCTCACCCCCGCCGTCGCCTCGACTCCGAACCCACCACCACAGTAGCTCCCTCACCCCATTGTCTCCCTCTCCCGGACGCCCACACACTCATCCCCGACCCTCGTCGACTCCAGTGCCTCCTTCCCCTTACCACCTCCTCAATCTGTCGCTCACCGACGACGGCCCCGCCGATGGCTCCGCCACTACCCGCCAATGCCAGCCCCTCAACTTCGAAACCCTAATCCCTAAATTCCATCAACTTCGAAACCCTAACCATTAATTGACCCCAGCACCACCTCAGGCCGCTGCCCTCCTCTTCTTCCCGTCGACTTCCTGACGGCTCCTCGCCAGCTGCCTCTACCATCGTCTGCAGCTGTTGCCGCCGCCTCCTACCCAACAGCGACGCCTCCTCCTCGTTGTTCCGCCATCGCATCCACGTTCAAAACATCGACAACAACCTCCTCTTCGTTGTTACGCTTTCTTCGAACTCCCGGTAACTTCTTTCCAATTCTCAAATATTTGTGATACTGCCTTATCATCTTTAAATTATTATCTGAATATACTGTCGTCCCCAAATATTGAGTGTGTGCTTCTACTTGCTAATTAGAGTACGAATCTTTATTGCATATTTTACATGCTAAGAATGATTAAGTGAAATTGTTGATTGTTAGGATTGAATCTTCAATTTGGCTTGTTAAACTATTTCATATCTCGAAAATCCATCAAAGCAATTAATAGTTTAATTTCTGACTTAATCTGTATTACATGTTGGTAAACTTAATCTTTTAATATTCTTGGAAATTCTCTACTTAGAGTTAAATTTACATCACTTTGGTATCAGAGCGAATGTTTTAAAACCCTAGTTAGTCATAATTTCTGCATTCATTTAGGATCGTTTTGGAGTCATTTTTTTTCTTTTTTTTCTTTTAGATCATTTCAGATTTTTTTTTAAAAATGCATTCATTTTAAGGTTATTTTTTTAGATCATTTCATATTTTAAAAAACAAAGAAAAAAACAATCATTTTAGATGCATTTAGGTCACGTTTTCTCAAATTTCAGCAAGTACACGGCCCCACGACCCCTAGTTTTCCACCTTTTGGTGAATGCATCTTCGCAGCACCGCCTTTTATGTCCCTCCCAAACCACCCAATCAGGAACCCTAGAATTCAGCGAGCCCCTCTTCGAACTGAAATGGACAACTCTGATATTTCCACTACCCTCGCTGTCATTCAAGCAACTCTTACCAATATCAATCGAAGACTTGAAAAAGTAAAATTAAATCAAATTGCTGCCCCTGAGCTTCATGCTAATCGTCAGATCCCTCGAGGGAATGATCGTGACGGTCGACGTCAAGATCGTGACCCTGACGAACAATACAAGAAGAACGTTAATACTGACGTTCCCCACTTTAAAGGCCACATGGAATCCCAAGCTTATCTCGATTGGATCCGTACTATGGATCACTACTTTGTGTGGTTTAACATGAGAGAACCCCTGAAAGTCAAATTTGTCACGATAAAATTGACTGGTAAAACTCAACGCTGGACCAATTTTGAACACGCCCGCAGAGACCGAGGCCTGGACCTATAGCCACTTGGGAAGCCATAAAAGAGAAACTCACTGAGTGATATGTGCCCTTGTTGTTCCACACCCGATTGCTAGATTCATAGAACCAACTCTATCAAGGAAGCAAATCCACCCAAAAATATGTGCAAAAGTTCGACAACTTTCTCATTCGGTGCAATGACTTAAGTAAAGAGAGCGAAGAGCAGACTTTCTCTACGTTCAGAGCTGAACTACAAGCCGATCTTAGGAACGAGCTAATTCATAGAAATGTGGACTCATTGGCAGCAGCTTATGCCGTTGTCCTCGATATGGATTCACTTAAAGCAAGTTCCCACTACAAGTCCAGCGATTCGAGAGATCATTCCTCTAGAATGACCTCCACTGATATTTCTAGACCTAAGCCTTTCTCTTCTCAATACCCCAACAAGTCTTATCCAAGCAAACCTACTTCAAATTTCTATCCATCTAGAAATGACAAGGGTAAGAATACCGAAAGAGACTACTCTAAGATTGATCCTCTCACTAAGTACTATAAATGCAAGGAATACAGCCATGTTGCTGGCAACTGTCCCAGCCCCAGTAGGATCAATATAGTAGAGGGTACTGCTGTCATCGCTGATGATTCCGACAATAAGTTTTCCTATGAACCTAATGAAAGCAAAGACTTTGGTGAAGAAAATAATGACCAGTATCTTCACTGTGTTCGATCGATCTAATCACCTCACTTGAATGTAGTCAGATGTGCTTTGTCCCCACCAAAAGAAGCAGATAATTGAAAGCGCACTGCTATATTTCATACCTTTACAACAATACATGGCAAAAACTACAAGGTGGTTGTTGATAATGAAAGCTGCGTCAACACTGTCTTTTCAGCAGTCTTAGCCAAGACCGGACTTACAGCTGAACCCCATCAACGCCCATACAAAGTATCTTGGATTGATGCAACAGCCCTCCAAGTAACAACGATGTTTGGTCCCTATAGACTTCAAAGCCTACAAGGAGCAAATTTGGTGTGATGTGCTCAAAATAAATGTGGGTCAAGTAATTTTAGGGAGACCTTAGTTATACGACCACGATGTGACAATATACGGTTGATCCAACTAGTGTGTGTTTCAGCATGAAGGATTAAAGATAAAGCTCATACCCGTGAAACCACGAATTGGTCCGGTTGAAACAACACCAACTCACTCAAGAAGGGACAAGGAAGTAACTTATATGGGTGAAAATGAACTTACGAAATAAATTGACAAAGGGGCTACAATTCTTCTACTCACAGCGAGAGAAGTTCCTAAAGATCCTAAGTCACTCATTCCTCCTCAAGTTATTCCTGTCCTACAGGAATTTACAGATGTGTTTCCTGCTGACCTTCCCAACTAGTTGCCCCCGCTGCGTGATATCCAACAGGCTATTGATCTGGTTCCGGTAGCAAGTCTTCCTAACTTGTCACACTATCGGATGAATCCAACAGAACATGCTGAGTTGAAAAGGCAAGTTGATAAGTTATTGGCAAGGGGCTTCATCAAAGAAAGCTTTAAGTCCTTGTGTTGTTCCCGTTCTGTTGACGCCAAAAAAAGATGAAACCTGGTGTATGTATGTGGACAGTCGTGCCATAAACAAGATCACGGTGAAGTACCATTTTCCCATTTTCCGTCTGGATGACATGCTGGATATGATGTCTGGTGCCACAATCTTTTTCAAGATTGGTCTTAAAAGTGGCTACCACCAAATACGTGTTCATCCTGGTGATGAATGGAAGACCGTCTTCAAGACGAAGAATGGCCTATACGAATGGATGGTCATACCGTTTGGAATGACGAATGCCCCGAGCACGTTTATGAGAATCATGACGCAAGTACTCTATCCCTTTATGGACAAGTTTCTTGTGGTGTACTTTGATGATATTCTCTTTTACAGCCGCTCCGTTGGGCAATATCTTGACTATTTGAGACAGGTCTGCGATGTTTTGAGAAATGAACAGCTTTATGCTAATTCTACCAAATGTACCTTCCTCTTCGATCAGACTATCTTTCTGAAATTTATTGTTTCTGCCAGAGGAGTATCCGCTGATCCATAAAAGATACGAGCTATTCTCGAGTAGCCTGAGCCCCGCAACATTCCTGATGTGCAAAGTTTTCATGGTCTTGCCACCTTCTATCATCGATTTGTGCAAGGATTTAGCACAATCATGGCTCTGATAACCGATTGTTTGAAGAAATGTGAGTTCGTCTGGTCGGAAGAAGCCACGAAAGCCTTCAACGAGATCAAGAAAAGAATGACTCAGACACCTGTCATGAGGTTGTCTGATTTCACTAAAGTCTTCGAAGTAACGTGCGATGCGTCTGGAATTGGTATAGGTGGAATCCTCAGTCAAGAGAGTCATCATGTTGCTCATTTCAGCGAAAAGCTGAATTAAGCAAATCAAAAATACTCCACTTATGACAAGAATTTCTATGCGATAATTCAACCACTTTGCTATTGGCAACATTACCTCCAGCCCCAAGAATTCGTCATTTTCTCAGACCATGCGGCCTTAAGATTTTTTAACTCTCAACAAAAGTTGAATCCGAGACATACTCGATGGGTAGAGTTCCTACAAGAATATTTGTATATCATTAGACATACAAAAGAGATTGATAATAAGGTCACGGATGCACTAAGTTGTTGTCACATGATCTTATCTACACTATGCACCGAAATTATTGGTTTTGAGAGATTAGAAGATGAGTATGCCTCCTACCCAGATTTTCACGAGACCTACCTCTTTGAAGGATGGCATTACTCGAGTGATAGATGATTATTTCTTGAAAGATGATTATTTCTTGAAAGATGATTATCTCTTCTATCGCTCCAAACTGTGCATTCCTAGTGCATCACTATGAGAGTATCTTGTTTAGGAATTGCATACTGGTGGCCCTGTTGAACACTTTGGGCATAGGAAGATCATTGATGTTGTGGAACATAGGTTTTACTAGCCTAAACTAAAGAGATACATTGCGAGACTTAATAACAGGTATCATGCTTATCAACTCGCCAAACAATAAAAACAGAACACAGACATGTATACTCCTTTACTTGTTCCCACTCGCCCTTTGGAAGATGTCAGCATGAATTTTGTGTTAGGCTTACCGAAAATACAAAAGAAATATGATTCAATTCTTGTCGTGTGAACCGTTTTTCTAAATAACCCACTTCCTCCCATGTTCGAAAACTTTCAATGCATCTCGGGTAGCTTAGATCTTCTTCGATAATATTGCGAAGCTACATGGGTTGCCAAAAATCTGTGTCCGATAGGAATGTAAAATTCACGAGTTACTTTTGAAAAATCCTATGGTACAAGATGGACACAAAATTGAAGTTCTCTTCAGCCTTCCACCAACAGACTGATGGACAGACGAAGGTTGTCAATCGGAGTCTTGGCAATCTCTTGCATACCCTTGTGGGAGAAAACTTGAGAACTTAAGACTTAAAATTAACTGTTGCTGAATTTGCCTACAACACATCTAAGAATAGAACTGACGCTTCCTCGTTGTTCTGCCATCGCAGCCACATTCAAAACATCGACAGCAACCTCCTCTCCGTTGCTACGCTTTTTTTGAACTCCCGGTAACTTCTTTCCACTTCTCAAATATTTGTGATACTGCCTTATCATCACTAAATTATTATTTGGATTTACTGTCGTCCAGAAATATTGAGTATGTGTGCTTCTACTTGCTAATTAGAGTACGAATCTTTATTGCATATTTTACATGTTAAGGCCGATTAAGTGTAATTGTTGATTGTTAGGATTGAATCTTTAATTTGGTTTGTTAAACTATTTCATGTCTTGAAAATCCATCAAACCAATTAATAGTTTGATTTCTGACTTAATTTGTATTACAAGTTGGTAAACTTAATCTTTTAATATTCTTGTAAATTCTCTACTTAGGGTTAAGTTTACATCAAATATCCCTATAGCAACTATCATAGGCAACAACAATTAACACAATTAACACTTCTATCATCATTGTGAAATGACTGATTGAGGTTTTATCCGATAAATAGGGCGAAGATTTGTTTCAAGCTTTCAACAGGTTATGTCAAAATACTGATTTTTTCTGCGTATACCTTGAAAAAATTTAATTGTGATAGATATAAAAAAATCTAACAAGGCATTATTTATTGGAAATCATGAAACGAGGTTAAAGGCATCCGGGAAGCTAAAGCCGGGATTTAGGAAGCAATTATGTAAACGTCAAACTACCAATCACATCCATATTCAAGTCTGGAAATTAATAGAAACATGATACCGGATTTACCATACACTAAAAAAATTTATGGCAGTGAAATGATTAGGCATTATAAAAAAAAAATCGGGCCAGAAACTTCCAGCATATAAGATCACAATAAAGAGGATGAAAAACAGAATCTTACAGTCAATATCTTAATGGACATAAAACAATAAATTGCAGCAGCTTAGAAATGTTTAATGATAATTAACTAAAAATAGCCATAAAAATAAACAAAATATTAACATATGGCAACAATATATTTAGAGTATCGATATTTGACAGTCACTACATTAATATACATTGAACAGTGTATTATGTATCACTTGACAATAACAAATATATGCACACATGTTACTACAAGTTGCATCAAATATGAAGACAAATATCTGCATAACAACTATACAAATGTCAAATATTTACACAACATATTACAATAGAATAAACAAAAATTAAGTTCACCAAAAGCTCACCTGATGATAAACCTCTTGATTATCAGTAAACGCCACAATTCGCTGAAAACCTTTACTCTGAGCATCAATTAGGCCATCCAACAAAGCTAAGTGCTCGGCCACCAAGTCATCGACAAAAAAATCCAACTTCTTCTGAATCTGAAACACAGTATCTCCAAGTCCAACAGATGCATCCATCACTACTCCAATCCCAGAAGCCTTAGCTCCTAAACCTCCATTCTTCTCAGAGTAAGACACCCCCTTAAATGTCATCCTCAATGAAAAATCTTCATCATCCGAATCTTCTTCATCGTCATCGCTATCTCTATCTCGAATACACGAGAACTCGGATAAAGATTCATCCGAATCCTCGATATCTCCAATACATGAGAACTCACATAAGCATTCTTCTGAGTCCTCCAACTCTCCATCCCCACAACAGCTCCTGAATTCTTCTTCACAATCAGTTGCATCCACAAAACCCCCATCATCATCATAATTCTCTACACTTTCCATTGTATCTCACCTAATCCTTTCTAAAATGAGCTAATGGGGTCTAATATTACTGCATTCAGAACAAACCCATCAAACAACAATCAAAAGGGCTCTTCCAAAATCAAAAATTTTAAAATCCCAGCAATCAAAATCATTCAAACTCGCCACACACACAAAAAAACAGAATTAGGGTTTGTAATCGAGATTTGGGATCTTCCAAAACACCGCACCAAATCAAAATTAGTGAAAAACCCATAAGAGAAATCGGTGGAATTCTCCAAATCCAATCGAGATCCTACGAATTGAACCCATTTGATATCTGAATGAGGGGGGAAAGATGGGGATTTTTTATGTGATATAAATAAGGTAAAGATGGGGTTTTAAGAATGCTTAGAGATTGGAAATGGGTAGCCAAATAGAGAATTTTTTAGGGATTCAGAAAGGGAATTTTTTTAAAATTGAATTTTGTATAATTAAATTAAATTAAATTAGGTAGAGGAGGAATTGAGCAGTTATTGCTCTCTTGATTGAAACAGTGTGCACAGAAATTGTAAAGAAAGAAAGAAAGAAAAGGACACCTGTTTTCATCTCATTCCCTATAACATTTCTTGTTTTACAGTGGAGATATTTATAGTGGCTCGACTTAACGACCAACTTGGCAAACTGGAAAATATTCACCGGAACCACGATAATCCTTCTCCCGGTACGTCGGGGTTGTTTTATTAACATCTTATTAATGAAATAGGGTGGCTTTATTTCCACCTTTTCCCTCAAAAAAAACCACGATAATCCTTAAAAGAGAAATGATAATATGTTGCACGCTTTGCAATGCTATAGAATCTGGTAATCGATGTTGTCTGTCGATATGTGCTTGCGATTGCGGCAAAGCATGGTGGCGGTGATGGCGTAGCAAAGCAACAAGTTTTTATACCGTAGCAAGGCAACTGTCTGGTAGATGGATGGATAAACAAGAAGCATAAACGAGGATGACGATTTTATAATTTAGTTGTTTCAGATTCGTGCAACTGTAGTCTCCTTGCTTTGAGATGCATGCACATCTCGTCCTATAGCGTGTTGTGCACGATGTCAGTTCCCTTACGGTCAATTTCTCATCTCGCTTAACTAAAGAATGAATTTTGTGAAAAGTTATTTTGCCTGAGGAGAATAAAATAAGCTATCTAATATATATTTGGATCTTCTACAATATTTAATTTTTCTAGAGATTCTTGTACGAGAAATTAAATTGTTCATAAGTGTTTTGAGATTCATGTCATCGTCTTGAAAACATTGATAGATTGTTAGATTATGTATTGAATCATTTAGTTATAGAGACAATCCAAATTCATATAATACTATATTTACTATGTTTATTTATTTATTTGGAATCAATTTTATCTCTCTCTAGGTATAGTCGTGCATGCACTTTCTAAATCAATGTTGGATACAAATTACTCTTCAACATGAGGTGTTTATATTTTTAATAGTAACTTTTACCACGCTGTTAAGAAGTTTATATAAAAAAAATAAAAATCAATGTATGTATTATTGTTGATGTCGGTTTAATATTCTGTCGAAGAGTTTTTTTGAAAGGAGAATATGGTGCACATGATTCGTGAGCATTTCCCCATCCGTATCGATAGATGACCCATCTCTAATCTCTAATATTATAATGGGAGAAGGCCTTAGTGTCATTTGTCATTTTGTCATTCTACCAACGTGCAACGCACGTACATAACTAATATAAATAGGTTTTTAGTTCAAATCCTCCCTACGTCAGAGTTTTTATTTTTATTTTTTGAAATAAAACGTGCATCGCACAAGTAAATTACTAGTTTTATACAATGGAAAGAGACTAAAAGTTGTAAATGTAAAATGTTAGAGCATCTATAGTCGTTCTCTATATTTTTAAAAAGTGAAAAATATAGAGAAAAAGATTGTTATTGTTTTTTTTTTTCAGGGAAAATGTGGAATCTGGCCACTCTGTTTCATTAATAAAAACTTAACGAAACAAACCCAGAGTACTGAGCCCCAGTACAAACTACATATAGAAAATAAAGCATATATGACACAATATGACGCGTACAAACAACAAATCCTTCAAAAAGACTGTTATTGTTGTTCCCTTTATTTGTAGGGGAAGAAGAGAGGAAACTTCATCATACAAACCATACTATTAATGACTTGATAGATGATGCTTCGAGTTCATTTCAGAGAATAAACTCAATCATTCATTCTTGCTTATTATTCGTTCATCTCTAATCTCTAATCTCTTATCTCTAAACTCTAATATTATAATGGAAGAGTTGGGTTGTCATTTGTCAACATACAAATCCGTGCATGCACGTACAAGTTCAACTCTTCCATTAATTACAACAAAAACAAATAAATAAATAAAAAATCGCCTATTTAAAACATATAACGCACGTGCAAAACAATTTTATAATATGTTTTTAACACTAAACATATACATATGTTACACGTACAACTCAAATTTTACTTATAAAAACGTGTATTGCACATACAAATTGTATTTTTTCTTCAAAATATTTTTTTCAATTACATGTAACGCACTTTCAACTCAAAAATTATTTCTTAACACGTGAACGTAAAAATTCTCCAACTCTTATCAAAACTTGGGAAAATACTAGTATCTATAATGGCATAGTAGGATGTAACATGTATAAACAGAAACAGTAGTAAACGGTAATACATTGTAGGACACTATACCTACCATTCATTATTGCTTTCCTTGGTGAATAATTCAGTTTTGTTTTGTTAGGCTTTGGGTTCCATTCGGAGATTAAGCGACTGTATTAACTCTTAATTAGAATAAGTTGAAGTGTACAACAATAGTTTTTTACCTTCTCTTCACTAAGAGCATCTGTAGTCATCTTAACTCAGATTTTGAGTATTTGGCAAATAGAATTGGAAAAAATAGATTTGCGTTGTAGTTGTCAAAAGCCAAAATTTTAGTCAGGCGGAAGATTATCTTTCGTCACAGAAATTTAAATCAATATATATATAAATGCATTGAAGTGAGGGACAAAAGACAAAAAAAAAAAAAATTAAAAAGAAATGGCAGTGAAGGAAGTAGGGCTGCAAACGATCCGAGCTACTTGGCTCGAGCTCGGTCAAAGCTCGACTCGAGACGAGCTCAAGCTCAAAATCGAGCTCGAGTTTGGGCGTTGTGTAATTATTAGGCTAAGCTCGCGAGTACTCGGCTCGAACTCGGTCAAAGCTCGGCTCGAAACGAGCTCGAGCCGAGCTTGAGCACGAAACCGAGCTCGATTGCTTAACGAGCCGAGCTCGAGCCTCAAGAAACTCGGCTCGACTCGCCTCGATTGCAGCCCTAGAAGGAAGTGAGAAGAGGACCCCAAAAAAAAGTTTTTAAAAAAAATCAAAAAAAAGACACTTGCCTGGGACAATGGATGAAATCCCGTCCTAAGCTTTTGTCTTTAGCAAAATTTGTATTGGACGGTAGACAATCTATCTTCCTTCAAAAAAAATAAAAAAAAAAGTTTAATTTAATTCATCGGACGGGGAATAATCCCTCGTCTGATGAGTGCGCGTGAAAAAAAACTCTCCGACGGAAAATCATATTTCGTCTGATCTCTCCGACGAAAAATCATCTTCCGTTAGCTATATTTTGGCAATTGTCATTTTGGCTGCCAAATACAGCCGGCTACTATAGCGTCGCAATCCAAATTATGGGTATTTGGTCAACAACTACAACGTCCTCTTTGCCAAAATTTACAAAATTTGGAAAACTGGCCAACAACTACAGATGCTCTAAAGCCAGGGGAATCATTTCTCTTTTTCTACTCTTCATCCCATGTCATTTCAATAACTCATCACTAATACTGATGTACATTTTAATCAAAAAAAATACTGATGTACATATTTTCTTTAATTTTTAATGTATTTCGAGGTACACACTAGGTCTATCTTTTCTGGTCAAAAAAATTGTAGTGGTACTTGATACAAACAGAGAGATCTCATGCTCGAATCATAAAGTGCACATAAAACTTGTATGTTAGGCATATTTAAGCATATTGTTAGCTGATAATTGCAAACTCTGAGATACTTCAATTCAAAACCAGATAAAGTAAATGAGGAGAAAAAGAAGGAGTTTTTTTTTTTTTTTTTTTTTGAAAATGTGGAATCTGACAACCCTATTTCATTAATAAGTGATTAATAAAACAAATTCAGAGTACTGAGCTTACAACAAAGTCCTACAAACAGAAAATGAGAACATAAACTCCACCCCTAAACATGGGGGGTGGGACAAAAGCAAACTAGACCAGCCGCAAGGAAAAAGAACTACATCATATCTCCCCAACAAACCCTATCTCCCCAACAAATCCTGGGGAGGTGGGTAACTATGACCAGGGACGTCAGTGCTGGCTGTCAATCGATTGTCGGGCCGATCTCAATCTCCTCATCGTTAAACTTCTCCACCTGAAAGACGCTCGCGATTCTCCCTCTGAGACCTGTTGTGGCTCCGTCGCTGGTCTTAGTTGTTGATCATAAAGGTTTAAGATGAGGCCCAATTAATTAGGCATCTATCTGATCACAGTGACATGTAAAGCTAAGGTATAAGTGCTGGAGAGGGACAGTTTTCAAGCTATGAAATCAAAAGGTGAATAGGGTATAAAATCCATATACTTTTTTTTAAAAAATTGTAAAAGAGGACAGAGGTGACAAAACCATGATTCTCTTCTATTCCTTTTCACTTTGTGCTCCACTTGCTAACCTTTAGCTCTTGCTTAATTAATGGTGATGATATCCAATACACTCACAAGAGCACCTAACAACAATATGCAACAATATAAATGCTAAACCAACAACCTTTCGATTACTTCGGAGTTAAGGTTCAGCACTTCAGCGATAAGGCCTGAAAATAGTATCAGAATAATCTAGATTGAAATTCCATCATAGTGCTTAATTTGTGACTATAAGAAAAAATTGTTGGGTTTATGTCTTGTATATGATGTTGGATACGAAGACGATAAGACGATTGAGGGATCGAGACGATTGAAGATGGAGTGGAGGCAAGAAGGAAATAGTTAGTAGCAGCAGCAGAGGGAGGTTGTGGTCAACCGCAGCTCAGGTGCGGTCAACCGACCCCTGTACGATGTCGTCCCGCGAAGAGGACGGTCGACCGTCTTGTTGGACAGTTGACCATTTGCGGCGCTGATGAGTTTTGGGCTTGAGTCTGACTGATTCGTGAGAAGCCCAACTTGCTCTTCAAGTTAGAACGTGTAGCTCTTATCGTGGGGTAATTAATCTATTATGTAATATCCAATAGCTATTCTATCAAGATATCAACTTAGAGTTTTCTCTAGATGTATATATAAACAATTGTAACGGCTCTTAGAACGATATGATTCGATTAAGTACTGAATAGAAGAAGAGACGGCGTCATCCTGATGCGGTTTGTTTTTGGGGAACGTGTGGGTGCACCAGGCGTGAGTTCTTAACTTGATTTGTATTGAAGGAGGAGACACCTATGCAGACGACCCTTGCCTGGACGAACGGTACTGAGGTAGGCGGTAGTGGGGTGGAGGCTGATGCTCGGCTCGGATCCGAGGGTCTCGTGTACCTGCAGACGGTCTCAGGACACCGAGGTTGGTCCCGGTGGCAGACCCTCCGACGATCTAGTCAGTCACTGAGAGAAAGTAACAGTAACTAGGGTTTTGGTGGGGAAAGATTGATTACCTGGAGAAGGGGTAGGGGTCTGGTATTTATAGAAGCTAGCAACCGGGTCCTGACCCGGCTGAGAAGGTGAAAGAGTTTCTCCATTCTGCGCAGCAACCAAGTTCCAGTTAGGCTTGAGAGAGGATAGTTGTGAGAATTGTAATATTTTTGTATTTTCTCTAGTTGAAATAATATCTCGGTCCTTCCTCCTCCAGATTAAGACGAAAGTTTCAACCGGGACAATTCTTGTGTGTTTTGTGTGATTGGTGCGATCTAGTTTTGCTTGGTGGTTTATGTTGATTGTGCCGAAGACTCAATAAAATTCTTAAATTCCTAACAAAAATAACATCGTATACACTCCATATATTAGTTAAAATATAAATACAAAACCTACAATCTTTAGCACAACTTCGGAGAGCTAATTGAGCTAATTGATCAGTAGTAAGAGAATCTACTGTGGTTTGTTATATTTGGCAAATTGCCATTTTATAGCAAACAGATCGCTGCAGTGGTTTTCCATTTTGCCATTTTTTTGCAAATATGCTATATTCGTTTCTCATATATGAGAAACAGAATACTCATTCTCAAATTATAAAGGACGGGCTATCATATACCGTCGCTCCCATTTTAATATATTTTAATCGCCTCAGACGTGGTATCATATACCGTCCCTCCCATTTATTATTATTTTTTTTAAAAACTCCTCAGACAAGAGATGATCTCTTGCCTGAGAGATTTTCTTTTTTGCGAGACGGTATATCATATACCATCCGCACTCAATTTTTGGCAAAATGCAAACAATATAGCAAACAACCACCGCAGCGATCGGTTCTATTTGCTATTACTGTTGCAGCCATTTTTGGCAAAATGAGAAACACCACTGCTGATGCTCTAAGGTCTTTAAAACAGTCACCATATAGAAGTAACTTATAAAATTAGAATATAGTAAGGGAGAATTTGCAAATAGCCAAAAATAATTCAGCCTGACTGTTACTTATTCCATATTCCATGGTAGGTACAAAGAACAACAAAAAAAAAATTGATTCCTTTTGTCATTACCATGTGAATCCAACCTAATTTGTGACAAATTTGGGTTAGCCACTCTTTCAAACCCCCACCTAATTTCTATCAATTACTGACATCACTTTTTATGGTTATGAAATAGTAGCAAAAGATTGTACCAATTGTAGCCAAATGTTCAATGTGAAATTATGGACATTTAGGTTAGACCCTAAGAGCATCTGTAGTCTTTGGCTATTTTACCAAAATTTTCAAAATTTTAACTTTTTGGTACTGCAGTCGTTGGCTTTAAACCCAAAAATGAGTTTTAGATGAACAGTCGTCTACCAAATTTGACAGACGAAATAGCAATTTGGAAAAAATAGCTAACGAAAGATATTTTTTCGTTCGTTCAATCAGACGAAAGATCATTTTTCGTCGCTTGATTTTTATTTTTTTTGGTAAAACCATCGGACGGAAAATCATTTTCCGTCCCAGAATTTATTTTTTTCAAAATCGTCGAACGGGAGATTTTCCGTCCCAGAATTTATTTTTTTCAAAATCGTCGAACGGGAGATAATTCTCCTCTCAATATATATATATATATATATATATATATATATATATATATATATATTAAATTAAATCGACGATTATATATATACTAGGTTTGCCCGTTGACACGTGCATACGGCACGTCTTCGGAACGGTGCACCTTGTTTGATCATATAAAATAGTTTTGGAGGTCCAGCAAATTAATTGAAGTAGCAAACAAATTATATGAGAAACTTTTTGGGATCCAGCAAAAAACATATTATATAATTTTTTTGAATTTTTTGAATTATTTTTAAAATTTTTAAATTTTTAATTTGTTTAGTTTTTTAATTTTTAAAATTTTTAAATAGAAGAGGGAGGGGAAGAGAGAGAACTAATTAAATAAATATAGAAGTTATTTTGGGTGGGAGATTTGAATTTGAGTTTTGGAGGGAAACTTTAGGGGGGGGGGGGGGGGAATATGTTTTGTGATGTTAGATCTGGGTCTTTGATTTTTTTGGGGATTGAAGGAGAGCCACTTGATAGCTTTCTTTGTGTTTTATTATACAGATATAGGGAAAAGGGGACATAAGCAACTTGTTCATTTAGTAAATAAGCAATTAATGATGTGGCATACATGTGATTGGAAAAGCCTCAAAAAGTTTAGTTGTCCAATGTATCACATGCATTCCACATAATAAATTGCTCATTTACTAAATGAGCAAGTTGCTCATATCCCTTTTACCCATATATATATGGGATCCACAATTTTATATAAAAAAAAATCGTCGGACGGAAAATTGATTTCGAAAATAAAATAAAATAGCATACAACAACGACTATAGCGCAAACTCAAGTTTTCATTTCCTATATACCAAATACTCAAAGTTTGGATATCAACACGACTACTGATGCTCTAACAGTTTAACTAAAGAAAGATAGATGAAAAATATAGTTGTATATTTATTCTCATGGTAAAATTAGTCAACATGTTTCACTAAAAATATGACAACGAAACAAGTCTTAAAAAAAATTCTAGCTACGGTCAATGAGCAACTAGTTCATTTTACAAATTAAAAGAAAGAAGAACAGAAAATCAAAAGAAGAGAAGACAGTTCTCAGTTGCCGAGGTTTTTTTTGCTTGTATCAAATGTTATGGATCACATAATTAAAACTCAACACAATAATCTTTACTATTTTAATGGGAGAGTTGGGATTTGCAACCAAACAAATCCTAACATTGTAACTAAATAAATTTGTGCAATACATATCCAAACTAAATTCAACAACATATACGTGTATTACCTATAAAAAAAAACAATATATACGTGTACCGCATGTGTCACCCAAATCAAAACATTCAAATATAAATCTTCTTTTATTTGATATATATCCATTTAATTTAATAACTATATTTTTAGTAGACGTGCATCGCACGTACATTATACATGATTGGAGACCTTCAAACTATTAACACAAATGTTATGAAGAAATCAGTGAGAAGTATTAACTAACTGCTTGTCAGGTAGTTCTAGAATTCTTTTGAGAGAAAAACAAATTTTGAAAATTAATTAAAGAAATAAGTATCTATATAATAAAACTCAAAGGAATCAATTAAATATAAACAAAATCAATGGTCCATATTGATTATCAAAAAATATATTTTTCCGCCCAAAATTTCAAATCCCAAAATTTTAAACAAAAAATATATCTTATTCCCTCCCTCTCTCTCCTATTCAGATTAATTAAATGGGTGTAATTCTCTGTGTTTCTCTCTCTCTCTCCTATGAGAATCAAGCTTCAGTTCTTCTTTTCTTGATCAAATCATATATTTGATATTCTTTTGATTTTGATTTTTTCAAATTTTTTGAAAAACTCTTTATGGATCGTTGTTTTCTAAATATTAATTGTAGTTAGTCACGAATTCCTTAGTTAGATTCGCCATTTTTTGACTGCTTCTAAATTTGCCATCTTTGGTTTCAAAAATTTTCTACTTCAATTAATTTGCTGGATCTCTAAAACTATTTTATATAATCAAATCAGGTGCACCGTATCGACGGTCAAACCTTGTAAATAAATGAATTGTGTACTAAATTTATGTAAAAATACATGCTCTTGGTTAGAGCATCCACAGTCGTGATTGTTAAGAGCATCTGTAGTCGTTGAAGGGAAAAATATGGATATATGGATAAATGGAAATAGGTATCGAAGTTTTGCTACAGTCGTCAAAAGCTATTTTTTAGCTTTTTATAATAAAATAATAAGCGACGGCACTTCATGTGCCGTCGGAGAAAAATTTTACAAAAAAAAAAATGGAGCGACGGCACTCGAAGTGCCGTCGGAGGAATAAAAATTCGTACTCGGAGTGCAAATAAAAAATTACAAAAAAAATAAAAAATTACAAAAACATTTCAGAAATTACGAAAAAATTACAAGAAATTGCAAAAACATTTCCAAAAATTGCAAAAAAAATTGAAAATTACAATGCCGTCCGAGGAATTTGGGCCTGCGATTTGGGGTTTTTTAATTGGAAAAAAAAATAAAAATCAAGGGATGGCACATGAAGTGTTGTCCGAGGGATTTGGGGTTTTTTTTTAATTGAAAAAAATAAAATAAAAAATCAAACGTCGGCACTTGATGTGTCGTCCGACGAAAAAAAAATATTAGTTTTTTTTGTGGGACGGCACTTCGAGTGCCGTCGCTCAAATATGGATAAATCTCAAATCCATTCTCATTTATAGCAAACGACTGTAGCAAAATATGGATAATATGGATATTTGGAAAACGAGTATAGCGCGTTTTTTAGCCAAATATCCATATTATCGATATTTAGCAAACGACCACAGATGCTCTAAAAAATGCATAAATGCATATAGCATTTTGTCTCCTTGCTGCAGTAGTCGAATGGTATTTTATAACAATTTGATTTAAAATAATCATAAGAATCTCATATCAGACGGAGTTTGAAGTTGCGTCGGAGGAATTTAATTATTTTTTAATTGGTAGACGGAACTTCACTTTGCGTCAGAAGGAAAAAAAACACAAAAATGGTCAGACGCAACTTCACTTTGATTCGGAAGAGAGAAAAAAAAATCACAAAAAATGGTGGGATGCAACTTCATATTGCGTCCGAAGAAAGAAAAAAATGACAAAAAAATGGTGGACGCAACTTCATGTTGCTTCCCACCATTTATTCAATTTTTTATGCTTTATTTACCTTTTTTGAGTTTTTTTTATTACGGTTTATTAAAAAAAACTGAGGGACGGAAAGTGAAGTTACGTCAGAGGAATAAATTTTTTTTGTTTTTCAGCGGACGCAAAGTGAAGTTGCGTCCTGCATAATTTGCATTTCTTTGAAATCCACTCTCATATATATATATATATATATATATATATATATATATATATATATATACTGTCGCAAAAAAATACAAAAAATGCAAAATAGCTAACGACTACAGCTTTTTTTTAGCAGAAATATGCATATTATGCATATTTAGCAAAGGACTGTGGATGCTCTTGGAGCATCTGTAGTCGTTTGCTATTTACCCATTTTTTGGAAAAAAATGAGAAAAAAAACACTGTAGTTGTTAGCCGTTTACCTAAATTTTGGCTCTGACAAGAACAGTGGTTGACCAAATATGGGAGACGAAATGGCTTTTGCCAAAATATAGCTAACGAGGAATAATCTTTCATCCTTTTAATGCGACGAAGGATTATCTTTCATCGAAAATGTCGGACGAAAAATAAAATACCGTCCCTACACAATCGCAGCTGAAATCTCATTGAACAAAAGATAATATATCGTCCGAGAAATTAAATAAAAAACTAACAAAAATCGAAGGATGGTAAATAATTTACCGTCGTCCCTTCAATTCGCTAAATGCCAAAAGTAGGTTGGGACGGTAAATAATCTATCGTCCCTCCCTTTTATTTTGCTTCAGATTTTTGCTGTAGAATTTTTTGCTTTAGAATTCAACTAGCACCTTCGATTTGCTTCATTTTGCTTTAGAATTCAACCAGCACCTGGTCTGTCTGGTTTAAAATTCAACCACCAATTTATATATATATAGAGAGAGAGAAATCTTTGATTGCACACTACTTTGGTGAACACTCCGTGAACACTCACAAAATAGAGACCCTATGAAAAATTCGAACCGCTCATATTGTTCTATATGCCTTAGATAGCCTAACAATAAAAAATCAAGTAATTTAAAGTTCATTTGTCCATGATTTACATCATCACAAAATTGTATAGCTGAAAATTTTAACAACATGATGGATGGGCAAATGAACTTCAAATTACTTGATTTTTTATTGTTAGGCTTTCTAAGGCATATAGAACAATATGAGCGGTTCGGATTTTTTATAGGGTCTCTAGTTCGTGAGTGTTCATGGAGTGCTCACCAAAAGTAGTGTGCAACCGAAGGGGGCTATATATATATATATATATATATATATATATATATATATATATATATAGAGAAATCTTCGGTTGCTCACTACTTTGGTGAGCACTCCGTGAGCACTCACGAAATAGAGCACCTATGACAAATCCGAACCGCTCATATTATTCTATATACCTTAGATAGCCTACCAATAAAAAATCAAGTAATTTGATGTTCATTTGCCCATGAATCACACCATTACAAAATTGTATGGCTGAAAATTCTAACAGCACGATGGATGGGCAAATGAATTTCAAATTATTTAATTTTTTATTGGTAGGCTATCTAAGGTATATAGAATAATATGAGCGGTTCGGATTTGTCATAGGTGCTCTATTTCATGAGTGCTCACGGAGTGCTCACCAAAAGTAGTGTGCAACCGAAGGGGACTCTATATATATATATATATATATATATATATATATATATATATATATAATTTTAATTTTTTAGGGTAGGGACGAAAGATAATGTGTCGTCCAGGCCAAAAAAAAAACAAACAAACCCACCTCTTTCGTCGGATGGGAAATTATCTCCCGTCCGATCGGATTTTTAAAAATATATATATATATTCCTCCGACGAGATATCATTACCCGTTCCATTTGCATTTAAAAAAAAATTCCCGAATTAAACGGCCGATAAATAATTCTCCGTCCAAGGTGATTTACGTGTAGGCGGCGCTAGGACGATAGATAATCTTTCGTCTGATATTAAAAAAATATGAAAACCCAAATTTTGACTTTACACGACTGCAGCGACACAGCTCATATTTTCTATTTCCATTTAACAAATACTCAAAATTTAGCATCAGACGAGGACTGCAGATGCTCTTATAAGAATGTAATTAGCAGGAGCACATGGATGTTGTGATTAGCGACAGTGGGTCCCACCAAAAAAACCCAAGACTTTATTTGTCACCTTGCAATCCCAAAAAGACTGGTTTGGAATTTTGAAAATGGAATCAGTGCACTGTGCACATGCAGAATTATTGGATAGGATGTAATTTTATTTTATTTGTTTGATTGTTTGTTTATTTTGTATATATTAATAGTATTTCTGTAGTTTCCACAATGATTGGTTGGTATCTTTTTAATGTAGCAAAGAATTTAGTATTTAGGTCTAATTTTTAGCATATAATTTGCACATTTATGTTCTGTAAGAGCATCCGCTATCGTTGATGCTAAAATATACACACAGAGCATTTAGGAAAATAACAGAAGATGAAGAGCGCTGCAATCGTTAAAAGCAGAAAAATAGAATGGAATCTTCCGTCTAACAATTTATATTTTTTTAATGACATTTTTATAAATATACGACGGTAGTTTCGTAAATATCAAAAGATAAGTTTGGATAAATGTCTGGGACAGAAGAACATCTTCCGTCCCCTGATTTTTTCTAATTTACAGTGGCAATTTTTTTTTTTTGAAGGAAAAGGTGGAATAAGATCACCCTGTTTCATTAATGAGAATTAACCAAACAAACCCAGAGTACTGAGACAAATTACAACCTACAGACAACAAAATAAAACATGAAGCAATGTAACCAATACATACAATCAGAGCTCACTCTAACACCCTTTAAGGTGGGCCACAAAAACTAAAAACTACAACTAGGACGAACCAGCTACAGCTTGTCACCGACCTCCACCAATAATGTACTGGACCCCAGCTATAATTACAAACTACAACTATAATGGCAATTTTGTAAATATGGAATGACGTTTTCATTAATTTAGAGAAAAAATTTCCATACGGAAGATCATCTTCCATCATAGGCAAACTTTCTTTATTATTAATTAAATTTGTGTACTTTAAAAAAATCTTCTTTCGTCTTTTTTTTATATATATAATAAAATTAAAGAACGGAATACCTTCTTTCGTCTCTCAACTTTTCTGTAATAAAAGTTGGCGGATGGAAGAAGATCTTCCGTCCGAACTCTTTTAATATTGAAAAAATTTTACAGACGGAATAAGATATTCCGTCTTCTATATTTAGAGATTGCTATATTTTGCTGCTATATTTAGCAGCTCACTGTTCACCGCTTTTCTAAAATCTAAGTTTTTTGTGTACGATAGTGACAGCGGGCGATTTTTTTTTTTTTTTTTTGATGGAAAAATCTTGGCTCGAACCAGAGACCTTGGGTTCGAGCCGCTACTCAATACCCACCCCACCCAATACCAATCAGGGCATTATAACATGCGAATTGTAACTTGAGACCAGAACAATCATTGAAATATCTCAAGTTATATACACAATAATTAATATGTAATTAGAAAATAAAAGAGGTGAAAGAAATTTGAGCGGGGTGTGCCATTGGCTTACTCTCTCATTATAACTGATGCGGTTTGTTTTTGGGGAACGTGTGGATGCACCAGGCGTGAGTTCTTACTCGATTTGTATTGAAGGAGGAGACACCTATGCAGACGACCCTTGGCTGGACGAACGGTACCGAGGTAGGCGGTATTGAGGTGGAGGCTGATGCTCGGCTCGGATCTTTGAGGCTCGGATCCGATGGTCTCGTGTACCTGCAGATGGTCTCGGAACACCGGGGTTGGTCCCGGTGGCAGACCCTCCGACGATCTAGTCAGTCACTAAGGGAGAGTAACATTAACTAGGGTTTGAGTGGGCAAAAGTTCATTACCTGGAGAAGGAGTAGGGGTATGGTATTTATAGAAGATGCCAACAGGGT
The DNA here is from genome assembly GCA_017893485.1 of Hemerocallis citrina. Lineage (NCBI taxonomy): Eukaryota > Viridiplantae > Streptophyta > Magnoliopsida > Asparagales > Asphodelaceae > Hemerocallis > Hemerocallis citrina. The sequence continues at coordinate 1,757,427 of CM030363.1, forward strand.
CTGGACCCGTTTGGGGCCGGGTCTGGACCCGGTTGCCCGTGTGGCTGAAGCGGTGGAAACCCAAACGGTTTAGAGCTGACGTGGCAGATGCCCGGGCGGTTCTCGGTCTGACGTGGCAGCGGTCCGGGCGATTTTCCGACGCTGACGTGGCGGATCTAGAGGATCAGGAGGCGCGCGCATCCTGAGGGGATCTTGTGGCCCAGGATGGGCCACGTCGCTCCTAACCCATATCAATAACTAGTAATTTCCATGTGCGATGCACGCCTTAATAAATATATTTTTATTAATAGTAAAAACATCAATGTAGTCTAGCCTTAAATCTAATACTTCCTTTATATTAGATTAGATATGCACGGGCAATACACGGATTTGTTTGTCTACAAATGTTTCTATTAATTGAATTTAATTTGAACGTATATTGCATGGGTTTGTTCAGTTACAAAATTAGGGTTTGTTTGTTTACAACCCCAACTCTCTCATTAAAATAGTAGAGATAATAACTAGTATAATATACGTGCGATGCACGTCTTAATAAATATAGTTTTTTAAAATAAAAATTTAGACATAGTCTGGATTTGAACTTAGAACCTCCTTTATAATAGTTATGCACGTGTATTGCGCGGGTTGATAGGTTGACAAAACATTTACAAATGACACTAAGACCTTCTCCCATATAATAATAGATAGAGATAACTAGTATAATATATGTGCGATGCGCGTCTTAAAAAAGTAAAGTCATCAAATTAAATGAATAAGAAAAAAAAAATAGTGTATATTTGAATATTTTGATTTGGGCTATGCGTACGGTGCACATTTATATTTGTTAGATATAATTTAAACATGTATTATACGTATTTAAACATGTATTATACGTATTTACAAATCCCAACTTTCCCAGGTACGATTCACCTCAATTAGTATTACCTAATGCAGGAAAAGTGCGATCCCATTTAAATGCAGGAAAAGTGCGATCACAAAATAAATGCACAATTATGACAACATATCTATTTAAATGTTTACTTATAAATGATCCCATTTAATAGACCTTGTATAATTTTCCTCTTTCATGAAATGAATTCACTAAATTAGTCTAAATAATGATAAGAATATGATAGATGAATATTAACTTAAAAGATGCATTCAGTAATTCACGGGGTCTGAATGAAGTTATTCTTAGTACGGAGGAAAGGAGGGGAAGATACGAATGCAATACATGTATTTGACAAATCAAACGAAGAATGAGGTCACATATATTATTCTTAGTACGGAGAAAAAAAGGGGAAGATACAAATGCAATACATGTATTCTTCCACAACAACCTCAGATTGGGCATGTTCAACTTTGCGGAAGTAGTCCTGATACCTAAACGGGTGGAGTCTACGAGGATGGAGGATTTTAGACCGATTAGCCTCATAAACTGCTCGGTTAAGATCATCACAAAAGTCCTGGCCATCCGCCTGGGAAGCATCACGGACAGTTTAATTAGCAAAACCCAAACTGGTTTCATCAAGGACAGATGTATCCTGGATTGTGTGGCCACCGCAGAACAGGTTATCCACCACTGCCATACGGGCAATTCTAAGAATTTTCTCCTCAAATTAGACTTTGAGAAAGCATATGACTCTATCGACTGGGAGTGCTTGCTGGAAGCCCTCAGAGGGAGAGGCTTCGGGGATAAATAGATTAGGTGGATCAAACACTGTCTATACACTAGTAAAACAGCTATCTCGGTTAATGGGCGACCGGGTCTACCGTTTTCTTGCAAGAAGGGACTCCGACAGGGGGATCCGCTGTCACTTCTATTCACTATCGTTGCGGATGTGCTAAGGGGCATGCTAGATAACTGTCGAAGAAAATGTTGGATAATGCCCGTGGCTAGCAGCACCTCTAATCAAGGATGCACGATTCTTCAGTATGCTGACGACACCCTTCTCTTTTGCAACGGAAAAAAGGTCATAAACAGTCTGCTTTAAAGGGGCCCTCTACTGTTTTGAGGTCTGATCAGGTCTCAGGATTAATTTCCACAAGAGTGTTTTGACTCCAATTGCACTTTCCGATGCAGAAGCACTGGATCATACTACCATACTAAACTGTATGACAGACGAGTTTCCAATCAAATATTTGGGACTCCCACTCAGACCAGGGAAGCTTACTAAAACGGACAGGCTACCTATCACAGACAGGGTGGATGACAGATTGTCTGGTTGGAAAGGAAAATTGCTTTCCCTCGGGGGCAGAGTGATACTTATCAACTCGGTATTGTCTAATCTGCCCATTTACTATATGTCGTTTTTTGAGCTACCTAAATTGGTAATCCAAAGGATTGACCGAATCCGAAAATGATTCCTTTGAAAATGGGCGGATTCGAATGGGGGGATATCACCTGGTCAAGTGGGGATTGCATGCATGAAGAACCATGGAGGACTAGGCATCATCGACTTAAAAGACATGAACCTTGCCCTATTGGGAAAATGATGGTGGAAGGTCTTCCACCACAGCAAAGAAGGTTGGCAGGACTTCATTCAACCGTACCTTCGGGAAAAAGGTACGAGAAGTTTAGGCTTCTGGGTAGGGTCTAGAGTTTCTCGCTTCTGGAAAGAAATTACCAAAGCAAGCGGGTCTTTCAACTCAGCAATTACATCGACTATTGGTAATGGACGGTCCACCAGATTTTGGTGGGACAAATGGTGTGGGGCCCATACCCTAAAGGAGACCTTTCCAGATATGTATGAGAAAACGACTTGCCCGAATGTCTCTGTGGCCAAGACATGGAAGAGGGACAACTGGAAACCATCTTTTCGAGGTCCTCTAAGCCCAGGGTTACATCAGCAATTGCATGAACTGCAAACACACATTACACGGAACGGGGTGATATGTGCTCAAGGCCCAGATCAGATGCGCTGGGGACTACAGACCAAAGGAACGTTCACTGTTAGGTCTCTGTACCATCGAATTCACCATCGAGGATGCAGACCCAGTTGGGCACAGGTGTTATGGAAGACCAAAACACCCCTTAAAGTGAGGGTCTTCCTCTGGCTAGTACTCAATAATGCTATCCTCGCCAGAGAGAACCTTATCAAAAGACAACCCCAATTAGCGACCAATTGTGGATTCTGTAACATACATACGGAGAATCTGAATCACTTTATCATTCACTACCAAAGGAGTAAGGCAACTATGGTAGAGGTATTACGGGCCTTAGGGACAAGCGACTATCCCAACGAATACGAGAATTTGTGGATTGGCCCCAAATTTGCATCAGTACATCAAGAAATGAAGGATGCTTGGTACATAGCCATTGCAGCAACTACATGGGTGTTATGGCTTGACAGAAATAATTTCTATTTTAGTGCTTCATGTAATAATATTTCTGGTAACCTTACTCATAGTATGCATCTTATTTCTTTTTGGGCCACGGCTGCTGCCACAGGAGCTAGAGGAAGGATTGCCAGTCTTCCAGGCGGAGGAATTTGATAATGAGGAGGTCGAGTTTGGACCGACGATGAACTGAGTGGTAGGCGCCCTTCATGCTCATATGGAACATGATACTTCGGATTCCCACTGGATGCAAGTACCTCTACATTGTGTTTTGTTTCGATCTACTGTACTTTTGATTGTACTTTGTATGGATGGTCAAACCCTCCCCCGAGGGTTTTGTTGGGGGGCTATGTTTTATTTTCTGTACTGTACTTTTATTTTTCTCCCGGTACGCCGGGCTTGTTTTATTAATTTCTTATTAATGAAACAAGATGGCGTTATTCCACCTTTAACCCCCAAAAAAAATGAGGTCACATATAGAAAGTCATAGTAAGAAATACATTGTTTTGTAAGCATGTGCAATGTTCCAGTTAGGGCTGCAAACGAGCCGAGTATCTTGAGGCTCGAGCTCAGCTCGTTTACGCTATCAACCTCACTTTCAAGCTCGAGCTTGGTTTGAGCCGTGCTTTGACCCAGTTCGAGCCGAGTACTCGCAAGCTTCTGCCTAACAACCCACGTACCTTCATGCTCGGGCTCGGCTCGTATTTACGTTATCGAGCTCTTTCAAGCTCAAGCTCGACACGAGACGAGCTTTGACCGAGCTCGAGCCGAGTAGCTCGGTTCGTTTACAGCCCTAGTTCTAGTAAAAAGGATATACATTTGGAGTAGCGGGTAGAGACATAGAGACAATGTAGGCATTGTTTTCTTCATTCATTCTTCGACAAACTGGTCTATACATTTCTCTTACTGTTTCGTGACTATAGATTCAGGGATGTCTCACATTGACGAACTCAATGTCGAAGATGAGGGTACCCAGAGTGGTGCTATCTCCATTGGCAAGACGAGTCGGATTGAAAATGGTTGTGAACAATCTCTGGCGATCGAAGAGCTGCAGGAAAGCAAACCAACTCATTGAAGTGACACCCAAATAGACAAGGAAAGGTGTGAACTAGGGATCTAATAAATGCATTGCAAGTTGAATATGGAGACAAAGTAGTGAAATGGAAATGTGGTTCAACATACCATGAATATATGAACTAAAAATTAATACAAGACACTTCGACAATGAACCTACTTCAGAGTCAAATACTGGAGATAGCCTTGTCCTTGAAAATGTTGGCGGATACAAATCAACATAAAAGTAACGTTAAACATAAACTCGCAACATTTATAGAATTTAACCACCATGTGTTTTGTTTTGCAGAAAAATAACATGAAGTAAATTTTCAATCTTTAGAGCTTAGCAACTACCAAGGCTAAGAGGAAAAGCTACTTACCTCCTCTATTTCCCCTTCCTGTATCTCTAATCCAATTCATAAAAGTTACTATTTTCTACCCTCTCTTGAATTCTACTGTCATAATTTCTGTTCTGTAGAAAAATACCTCAAATTATTTTCTCCATGTATGGACCTAAACTTACTATTAAGGCTGAAAGGAAAAGCCATTTGTGTCCTTCTTCCTTCCTGTATCCAACCCAGTTCTACCCAGTGCGACGTTCCGATAAAAAGAATTGCTCTACCGAATGCCTTCTACAATTTATTTATCAAAATAACACTAATTTCTTGGAAAAATTCACTCTCTTGTTATGTTGTAAGTTGAAAGCATGGGAGACTTCTATACAGGTCGAGTCCTTTGCGGAACCTTGCACTCCATAGTCTACCTAGTATCATTAGGAGAAGATAGAAATTATAAGACAAAATTTAAAAATAAGAGCAGAGAAACTCTTTCCACCTTCACTACAAAACTGTCTATCGAAATAAATTACAGAAGGGGAAGGAAAATGCATAATTCAGATAAATACAGAAGGGAAGGAAAATACATACATTAGGACGTATCGGCTCTTGAGACATGTTCTGATATCCCTGTGATGGAAGTATAATGACACGGTGCAATGCCTCCCACCTTCATCGACTTCACTGCTGCTTCGATGCCTGAAATAACCTACAATAAATTAAGTGAAAAACAAATAAATACCAATGCCAATAAATTTTCCTCAAGTATATAGCTTCACCAGCCTCTTGATATCATCTACTATCGTTGGGCATATCAGATAAGACTGTGTTGAGCAATGCATGCATGAACTGAGGATGTTGTGGTGGATGAATGGCAAAGTACCGACCATAAGAAATTAGAGGCAGATGGTTTCGCATGTGCAAATGGAAAAGATAACAGCAACATAGTAAATGGTGGGATCGTAGTTAACAGAGCAAAGACAAAACTAGAGGTGGAACTAAAAAGAGTTAGATTAATGCAAGTAAACCAAATAACAATAGTATACGTGATAATTTAACAGAACGGAAATGAAATGATAAGGTATAGAATCCTTCATATAAATTCATTGGCGATGAATAATCTCATTCATTTCTTATTTTAGGGGCAAGTAAGAAACCTTCAGACTGTCAAAGGTCCTGCACATGCATTCTTAGAGTGTGTACATCATGAAGAATAATACTATCTGGAATGCAAATTTTACTCGTACCATGTATGTATTACAGAAAGTTTCATGCTTACAAGCTTCTTCAAGTTACTGATAATACTAAAGACATGGGAAGCAATATAATTCCACTAGACGGGATCAGACATAAGGGCAAGCAATTCTTAAAGAACGAAGTCATTCAGAATTGAAGAAACTACCATATTAATGTATAGCACAAGTTTCTCAAGTCTCCTATGGACTCAATCCCTGACCTCCCTAAACCCATCAGCATTCTATTTCAATTATTTAATTTTCTGCGAAAATTCTTTACATTCTCATAAGAAAAATAATCAAACCAACTGCGTGCAAGTTATATTATAAAGTGAAGAATCTGAGAGGACACAAGAAGTCCCAATAAGTCGTTACAATGCAAATAAGGAAATTGGAAAGTGTAAAACTAGCAAACTTCAGTTGGGATTTGATTAATGTTCTAACTTTGGACGGTCCAAAATCCAGATTTAATTGGATTAAGTTCAGGTATTTCATGTGGGATTATAAATCAAATGAAGTAAGTCATTGAAATCCGACAGGGATCTACATTCATATGATATCACCTTTCTCACTCAAAAAGCATCTCCCAATCTCATAAATGAAGTGACAATATATGGTACAGTTGCAGCAAACCCACCAATTGGAAAGTTATAATGTGATAATTTTTTTCTGGATTGTGAGATAGATTATGCAATGGTCAAAAACAGGTAGCAAATATAGCAATATAGAATTTTTGTTCGGTAGGTTTATCAAGAAATTTTTTTTATAACAATATTGCCTTGAAGTACCTTTCCAGACCCCAGGACAACTACAGAGGGAATACGATTGCCCATTTCATCCTTGTGATCATAGGTTGAATCAAACTGCCACCCTAGCTTTGCCACCAACCTCCCGTAGTAACAGATTGCAATCTTCACCCATAAATAAAGAAAAAGAATTAAAACCCACAAGGATCCAAAGGAACTGATACAAACAGCTTACATCATCACTTAATACTTAATAACTTCCACTGAAACCCCTTTTTCCCTTCTCGAAAAGGAGTTATTTGAGTGAAACCAACTTCAGTGTATCTCTTTCACTGGCGCAAAGCTTGTTAAGATGGTAGTGAAAAGGTCTTACATTCATCTTTTAAACAAACCAAAAAAGGAGAGGGTTCAATTTGTCCAAGGGGGAAAATTGTTAGGTGTTCGACACTCAGCTAGTATTGATCCAGAATTCATCCAGCAAGAAAACTCTTACAACGGAATGCAGGTGGCAATTCATCATCCAACGACTGCTAATTCTTCTTTAAGAACTCAAGTTCCAAACTCACGACAATAAAATGGTAACTCAATCAAAAAAGCAAATTAGTTGGGGAACCCAGCTAACTTCAATGTGTTTGTCAACCCTTGCAGTGTCTCATATATCTCTTTGCTTCTCGAATGCCTTGTATCGGAAGAGCAGAACTGTACGAGCTGCGACTGATAGTCCTGTTGAACCCAACTCCATCCTGGTTGTTTACCCCATTCACTGCCTGTTCTGTTGACAACCCATTTCAACCTCGCTACATCTGTCCATCTTCTACATGCTGCATACATATTTGACAGCATTACATAATGCGTAAGATCCTCAGGTTCCAGCCTCACCAGCCGGCTCATTGCTATCTCAGCAATGATCAGGGTTTTTTGTTCTTGTACATTTCCATGTCCAATATCATCCATTTGCTGTTGACAAGCACCTAGAAGAGTGCTCCATATAACACAATCAGGCGTCATAGACAAAGGCATCCTCTTCACAAAATCTAAAGCCTCATCAATCAATCCAGCACGACCAAGGAGGTCCACCACACATCCATAGTGCTCGATCCATGGATCTATCTTGCAATCCTCAACCATCAATTTAAAGCATGAAAGACCTCTATCAACAAGACCAGAATGCACACAAGCACTTAAGGCACCTACGAAAGAGATTCCATCGGGCTTCTTTCCCATGGCCTTCATCGTCTCAAACAGCTCCAATGCCTCTTTGCCTTTCCCATGTGCTGCCAACCCTGTGATCATCGAATTCCAGGTGACTAAATCTCTTTTCCTGCCATCCATGCTAGAGAATATACATGATGCGTCATCTATGCAACCACATTTTGCGTACATGTGGACAAGCCCATTGTCTACACATGAATACATTAGTAAATAATGGCGGGTTTTGGTAACAAAGGAATGAATTTGCCTTCCAAAGTTCAAATCACTAAGCCTGGAGCAGGCAGAGAGTACAACTGCCATAGTGGCATCGTTGGGTTTGACAATGTGATTGAATGAAGCACGAAAGAGCATCTGCTTAAAAGCAACCAAAACACGAGAGAATTGACCATGGCTAGTATACACTCCAACCAAAGCATTCCAAGAGAAAACATTCTTCTTCTCTTCAGGCATTCCTTCAAAAAGAACCTCTCACACTCTTCCACAAGACTATCATCATCGGCATTGCCATATCCAAGCAAGATAGTGTTCCAAGCCATGGCATCCCGATAACAACGAGGCATCTTGTCAAACAAAGCATGTGCTTCTCCCATGTCTCCTCGGCTCCGTATAACCCGAAATCATCGTATTCCACAACACCACATCATAAAACCCAGCCCGATAAAAAACCTCACATGCCTTCCCCACATCCCCAACCGAAACATAACCTCTCACCATCGCAGTCCAGGTCACCACATTCTTCACCGCCATCTCCTCAAACACCTTGTACGCACTCTCAACATCCAAAAACTGCGAATACAAATCCACAAGCCCTGTACCCACAAAATGATTCGACCATACCCACCCACTCCTCATCAAAAGACAATGCACCTGCTCGCCGTCCCTCACAGATGACGAAAAAACCCCCAACGACTTAATCACAAACGTGAACGTAAACTCATTCCCCTCAACCCCATCCCTCCTCATCCTACGAAACAACCCTACCGTCTCCCTATGCATTCCCACCTTTGTAAACCCCTCAAACATGACATTGTAAAGCACCACATTCGGGTTCCGAATTCCATCAAACACCTTATGCGCAACGACCGGGTTCCTCAACCGAAACGATAAAGACGCTAACTTTGGTGTAATGTAAGGATTATGATGGAACCCATGAGTAATAATTCTCGCATGAGTTTGGCACAAGTGGTGAATCGTGCTACATTTCGATAAAAGATGTATTAGTGTTTGTTCTAACATTAAATTTGAAGCTGACATTGGGTTTGGTGCACAGGTGGTGGATTGTGTTCCATTTCCACAAAAGGTGGAATTAGGGTTTGTTGCAACATAAAAATTCAATTTTGAAGTCGAACTTCAGGTCCAAATTAGATTTTGAAGATGACCTGATCGCCGGCGAGGGGGGAGGGGCAGGATCCGAGGCGGAGGTCGAGGAATTGGATGCCGCCGGAGTGGGGAGGGCGGAGGAAGAGGAGAGGAGGGAGATGCGACGGGAAACGGAGGATTTGGGGATTAGGGTTTTGGAGGGAAGAGGAGGGGAGTGACGGAGAAGACGAGGAGCATGGTGGTTTAGTTGCAGAAAATGGCCTGATTATTTGGGAATTTTTGTGGGGTGTGGTGAAGGGGAAAAAAAGGAATGTTTTGCCGTACTAGGCCACTTTTTGAAACAATTTTCTATTTTAGGCCACTTTCCAAACTAATAGCGTTTTTGGCAGATTTTATGTCACGTCAGCAGCGGCCGCTATTAATAATAGCGGCCTCTTCATATCGACCAACACATTGTACTCCCACACTTGACAGATTTGGGTGCAGCTGAAGTTGCTATTGTCAATAATGGCCTTTTCTAAACGAGGTCGTTATTCCCAATAGCGACCTCGTCTAAAGATATTTCACAATTGTTTGCTCCACCTGAGGTCGCTATTGGGAATAGCGACCTCATTTAGAAGAGACCGCTATTGACAATAGCGACCTTAGTTACACCCAAATTTGCCAAGTGTGGGAGTACAATGTGTTGGTCGCTATGAAGCAGGCGCTACTCCTAATAGCGGCCGCTGCCGACGTAGCCCAAAATCTGCCAAGAATGCTAATAGTTTGAGAACTGGCCTAAAATCACAAATAGTTTCAAAAAGTGACCTAGTATGGCAAAAAATTTGAAAAAAGGGATGCCCGCAAAATAGGCCACTTTTTGAAGCTAATTCCCAAAATAGATCATTTTTTAAACTAATTTTGAAAATAGACCACTCGCTGTATCTAACTGCGGCCTCTGTTATTTTTAGGCCGCAGTTGGGAACTGCGGCCTCTATTTAACACATTTTTACATGAAAGAAATTGTCTATATCTCAAAGTCACTTTATGTCAAATATGAAATGAACTAAGGCCTGCAGTTCCCAACTGCAACCTTTGTTTTTTTTAGGCCGTAGTTGGGAACTGCAGTCTCTATTTAACACATTTTTACTTGAAAAAATTTGGTCTAAGTCTCAAAGTCACTTTATGTCAAATATGAAATAAACTAAGGCCCTCTGTTATTTTTAGGCCGCAATTCCCAACTACGACCTCTATTTAATACATATTTACTTGAAAAATTTTGTCTAAGTCTCAAAGTCATTTTAGGCCAAATATAATATAAACTCTGTTATTTTTAATCCGCAGTTGGGAACTGCAGCATATATTTAACACATCCTTACTTAAAAAAAAATTTCTAAGTCTCAAAGTCACTTTAGGCCAAATATGAAATGAACTGAGTTATTTTTAGACCGCAATTAAAAACAGCGACCTTTATTTAATATTTTTTTACTTGAAAAAATTTGTCTAAGTCCCGAAGTCACTTAGCCAAATATGAAATGAACTAAGTCCGCAGTTGGGAACTGCGACATGAAAAAAATCCATTTAAAAGAGGCCGCAGTAGGGTACTGCGGCCTCGCAATCGAACGGGCCGCAGTTCCCAACTGCGAGTGTCATTTTCAAAATTAGTTTCGAAAGTGGTCTATTTTGAAAATTAGTTTCAAAAGTGATCTATTTTGGCAAACAAAATCTTAAAAAAGATGGCGGCCTAATTGCAAAATAGATCCTAACAATTCCTTATTTTTTGTACATTTTGTAAAAAATAATGAAAATTTACAAAATTCACCGTCTATGGGAATCAAACCGGCAACCACGCGGTTAAAAGTCGTGCACTCTACTGGCTGAGCTATGACATTTATCTCTACTATTATAATGAGAGAAGGGGTTAGTGTCATTTGTCATCGTTTGCCATTTTGTCAACACGTGCAGCGCACGTGTTGGCTTTTTTTTGTCCTTTTCATCCCCCTCCCCATTTTTCCACGTGCAACGCACGTGTATAATACTAGATTTTTTTTTGGGGTCTTTTTCATTCCCCTCCCCATTTTCCACACGTGCAGCGCACGTGTTGGTAGGTTTTTTTTGTCTTTTTCCTTCTTCCTCCACGTGCATCTCCCGTGCATGATACTAGTGTCAATAATTTTATAGATACATATATGTTACAGAGTTACAAAATGCTTCCAAGTTCCAACTAGATGATAAATGAGGTGATAAATTATGCACATATCGCATGACAATCCCAACTTTCTAGTTGCAATAGTAAATATATATGATATATCTTAGATCAGTTATTCATAGTAGAATGTGCATTGCGCATGGTGAGCGTTACAAATGCATCACTCTAAAGAATCACATGAATCTCGTCTTTCAGTAATGATGACGTATAGTGTTTTTGTAGTTACTTTTGCTGTAAAATAGTTTATGTTTAGAAACAAAGTTTAGACAGTAACAAGTAACTCCAAAGTGGTGGTACAACTTATTAAGAGCATCTGTAGTCGTTTAAATTCAAAATTTGGATATTGGCCATATAGGAATAGGAAAATTTGGATTTCAGCTATAGTTGTTTAAACCCAAAATTTGGATTTTCATTTTAAAAATTGGCGGACGATAGATGATGTCTCATTCCCAAACAAAATATTCTTTTGGCATTTTAAAAATGTGTCGGAAGAAGAAATATTTACTGCGTGAGGATTTTTTTTCCCACGGACGGGAAATCATGATTTCCCATCCAAGAAATTTTTTCTATATTAACTCCTAACTTATTCCTAACTAAATCTTAATTTAATCATGATTACAACTTAAATAAATCATAAATCTTAATTAAATTTAAATTAAAACATAATATATACCTATAATAACTTATATAGGCATAGTTCTTTAAAAAAAGAATTCAAATTGGTTTGGCCGGGACGGGAATTCAAAGATGATCTCCCGTCCGACCACTTTGATTTTATTTTTTTAAAAATAAAACGATGGACGGGAAATCATATTTTTTTATAAAAAAAATATCAGACGGGAAATCATTTTCCGTCCGATATAATTTTAAAAAATAAAAATTACAGCGACAGAAGATGATTTTTTGTCTAATTCATTTTTTAAAATAAAACGAACGGACTAAAGATCATCTTTCGTCCGACTATATTATGCAAAATCCTATGTCAGCTTCCAAATATAGAAGCCCACTGTTTTTCAAAACTAAAAAATGGATATATAGCCAATGACTGCAGCGAAAATTTTATAGCCAACAACTGCAGATGCTCTAAGTAATCACTTGCTATTTAATTGGAAAAAATGGCCAAGAAACTTCATCTGCAAGGGCAAACATTGTCTCTGCTACACTTACAAGATAAATCGTAGGTATATAAGCTTGAATTTTTTTCGTGTCGAGATATCTCCAAGTATTTTGCTTTTTCAGACCCAAAAAATTGAATAAAAAACATGCAGGAAAAGTAGTAGACTAATAATTACACACACAAAATTACATATTTTCACAAGGCCTCATTTGCATAAAATCACGCGGGAAAATTGACGGTTTTCCCAAACAATCCAATCAAAAGTAGGGTTTGATTCGCCGGCTTCGAAGCAATGGAGGAAGAGACGTCGACGACGAAGAACGACGGCGTAACCGGAACCATCGATCTCACCCCTCAATCCCCACCGTCCGATTCCGATCTGACGGACCACGTTCATCTCCTTCCCTGAGCAATCAAGCTCGACGGAACAAGCGACGTCTCCCACTACTTCAAGCCTCGAAGCACCGGTAAGTTTCCCCAAATTTGTGCTGATTGAACCCTGAAGGTTGCTCCTTTATGAATGTTTGATTTTATTTCGATGAATAGATGTTGTTGTTGATGGATTGAGCGTGAAAGAGGCGTTTTTTAGAATTTCTTGCCCACATAGGCCACTTTTTGAAAGTATTTGCGTTTTTGAGCCAGTTGATCAACTTTTAGCGCTTTTGGGCTACTCTGTGCCACGTCAGCAGAGGCCGCTATTCCTCTTCATTTCGAGGTCGCTAATGGGAATAGCGACCTATATTTTAATTTTTTTTGAATTTTTTGTTTGTCGTCGCTATTTAGCGACCTTAGTATAATGAGGTCGCTGATGGGATTATCAATCTTTAATGAGTTGTATTCTAACACTTAGCAAAATCTAGAGAGGTTTTGCTCTCTGAAAAATAACAATCAATTTATTTTTAAAACTAAGGTCGCTATTCGGAATAGAGACCTTTATTAACTAAGGTCGCTATTCGGAATAGAGGCCTTAGTTGTATGGCTATTTTGCAAATTTTACAAAGAATAAGTAGATTGTGTTTCCTACTGAGGTCGCTATTGGGAATAGCAACCTTAGTATACTAAGGTCGTCATTCCCAATGGCGACCTCAGTTTTAAATTTTTGGGGAAAGCTCTTTAGGAATTGCTAAGTGTTTCAATACATTCATTCAAGCTCACTAACCTCATTATACTAAGGTCACTAGTGGGAATAGCGACGGCAAACAAAAAATTCAAAAAAAATTAAAACATAGGTCGTTATTCCCATTAGCGACCTCGAAATGAAGAGGCCGCTATTGGGAATAGCGGCCGCTGTTGACGTGGCACAAAGTAGCCCAAAAGTTCTAATAGTTGGGGAACTGGCCCAAAAACGCAAATATTTTCAAAAAGTGGCCTATGACGGCAAAAAATTCCATTTTTTAGTGGAAGGAAGTTGAAGGGAGCTACGGTTCGGATTGCGGAAGGGTATCACAGTAAGATTTATTAGCACGGGCAATGCATGTGTTTTTTTTGCTTTGGGGTGCTAGTTTTTAATGCATAAGAATTGATGTCAAATGCCAATGTTGCTTATATACAAAAGATTAAATATTTTGGTAATTTATTCATGCTTGTTGTTCGAATTGGGGAACGATCGAATCTTTGAGCGAAGCAAGAAAGTGTACCCACCAGAATTTTTTTAAAAAACATTTTAAAGTGTAGCTCTCTTTGAAAATAACTCCCAATCTATGCCTTAGAGAGCTGGATTAACAAAAAGTGCAGTTAGATAATGTGCTTTTAATCATTAACTGCATTTTTAGTGCAACTCTTAGTGCGACTAAGATGTTTTCTTTCTCTACTTTTACGAACTGCAGAAGAGATCCATGTCCTATGTTTCAGAAAAGTATCGTATAGCCTCTACATGTTTATAGGCTGTTGATTTTTGTGATGCGTTCACGTATCCTGAAATTTTCTCATTCTAGTCTTGGTTCTAGAATAGATAGGTTTTGTTAGTGTTAGTGAAGTAATTCATTGTATGTTTCCATTTGAAAGAACCATGATCTTTTGGGACTATTTTAACCCTTACCCAATGACCAGATTTGTTATCCATGGCCTTCACCTACTTCTTCAAGTTCTGCGTTAATGTAGAAATGGAGGCTAATAGAGTGTTTTAGCAATGGAGGCTAATAGAGAGTTTTAGCGGCACATTGCAGCGAATAGCTGAGTTAAGCAGACTGAAGTTACACAACAAGTTTATAATTCAGTATGACTGATAAAATATACCAGTTTCATAGTATTAAGAAGAAATTGCCACAAAAGAAAATAGTATAAAGAAGGAGATTTGTAGACCTTGTCAATTGCAATTGGTGCAAAAAGCAGAGTGTAGTATCACTATACTGTATGTAGAGTGGACACACTAAAATAATATCCACAGATGTTGTGTTTAAGAGAAGAAGGGTGAGGGACATTTTATAATATGTAAAGTTACTTCATCAACATTTTTTTTTGTAAGAACATGTTGGAATTGAGTATACATTCAAAACACTCATCTTGTTATCAATACTGTCTCATGGCCCAACGGTTAAAGTTTTGAGTTCACAAGAGGTTGGGGGTTCAATTCCTACATTCTACATAATATATATATATATATTTATATATCTATGACCGGGCCGGGCCTTAGGGCTATTAAAAAAAAAAAAAAAAACAGAATTTTTTTTTGAACTTTCAGAATTCAAAACGTTTTTAATAAATATAGCTGTTTCGCACTTAAATAGACTTTATGTTATAGCAGTTTCAAAAATTAAATGGTATTCATTATATAGCCGTTTTTTGGATTAATGCACACACATTATAGCCTCCTGGTTACAACCTATAAGATGAGATTATCTTTGGGAAGTAAAAAGCAACAGAAAAACAGAAAAGAAAAAAAAAATCTATCATTCAAAATTTTCTCAAAAAAATACATTTTCTGCGGTTTTTGCTGGTGCAAGTTGGTACGTGCTGCTATTGGAGCATTAGGCAGCACTGTAGATCAGAAGCTCGTTGTATCCCGGGAGAAGTGTTTGATGATCAACGATTCATCTCCAGAATCGACCAAATAGTTTCTTAAAGAAAGTGCAACCCACGCCTCGAGCTACTTCTCACTTTCTTCCTGTTGCAGATCAATTTCAGAAAGGTCACTTGGTACACTTAGGTCCAATTCTCCCAGCAATTTTAAGAAACTATTTTCGTAATCTGTAATGGCTTTAGTTTCTGACCGCAAATATGAAACCAACAAACCAGAAAAATTTGCTGGCTTGAACTTCAAGCGATGGAAGAACAAAATGTTTTTCTATCTGTCGTTGAAGGAAGTTGCCCATGTTCTTACCCATGACTGCCCTGTAATGCCTAACCCAGAACCTGTTGATGCCAATGATAATGAACAAATTTTAGATGACATAGCAGAATGGAAGGATGCCGATTTTAAGTGTAGGAACTTCATCTTGAATGGACTATCCGACGAACTGTATGACTATTACTTACAGTCCGATACGGCTAGGTCTGTTTGGGAAGCCCTACAGAAGAAATATGACACTGAAGAGGCTGGCTCGAAGAAATTCGCAGTCAGTCGTTACCTCAAATACACCATGGTCGACGACAAGCTGGTAACTATTCAATCACACGAGTTACAGCATATTGCTCATGAGATCATTTCAGAGGGAATACCCCTCGATGAGCAATTTCAAGTAGCTGTGATGATTGACAAGTTACCACCTGGTTGGAAAGACTACAAGAACATCCTGCGACACAAATCAAAAGAACTGACCATGGAGAATTTGATAACTAGGCTTAGAGTTGAGGAGGAATCCAGAAAGCAAGATCAGAAAGAAGAAGTCCTGCTTGTTCAACAGAACAAAGCAAAGGTCCATTTGAAACCAAAGAACAAGCCGTTCAAGAAGAATGCTAGTCGGAAGTTCAATTCGAACTTTCGTCAGAATGGTCAGAATGGACGTCAGAATCCGAATAAGACAAATAACCAGCAAGCCCAAACCAACAACAATGGAACAGATCCTATCGAGTGTTGGAAGTGTCATCGCTTTGGACATATCGCTAGGAACTGCCGATCGCGTACGCCTGCACCACAGGCAAATGCTATCGAAGGGCCGTTAGTGGCTATGATTACTGAAATCAACATGGTCGGTGTAACCGATGGGTGGTGGGCTGATACGAGCGCTACTAGGCATGTTTGCTATGAGCGCAGCTGGTTCAAAAATTATAAGGAGACTGAAGGTCAAAAAGTGCAACTTGGTGATTCACACTGTATCAACGTGATGGGCACTGGAGAGGTGGACTTGGAGTTCACCTCTGGCAGGACTGTTACCCTCAAGGATGTCTTGCACACTCCTGATATGAGGAAGAACTTGATCTCTGGATACCTGCTCAACAAGGCTGGTTTTCATTAGAGCATCGGATCCGACCAGTATGTTATAACTAAAAATGGGATTTTTGTGGGAAAGGGATTTGCTTGTAATGGGATGTTTAAACTCAGTATTGAAATGAATAAGAATAATGCTTCTGTTTACTCTTTGTCTTCTTTTAATTTATGGCACTCTAGACTATGTCATGTTAATAAGAAATTGGTAAATAATATGAGCAAACTTGGCATGATACCAAAAGTTAACTTAAATAAATTTGAAAAATGCACATCCTGTAGTCAAGCTAAGATAATTAAAACTTCACATAGAAGTGTAGCTAGAGAAACAAAAATTTTAGACTTGATACATTCTGATATATGTGAGATGGATGGAACCTTAACCAGAAATGGTAAAAGATATTTCATTACGTTTATTGATGATCACTCAAATTATACACATGTTTATCTTATGGCTCATAAGAGTGAAGCAATTGACATGTTTAGAACTTATGTAACTGAAGTGCAAAATCAATTTGAAAGAAATATTAAGAGATTTCGTAGTGATAGAGGTACAGAATATGATTCCAATGAATTTAAATAATTATATGCATCATTTGGAATTATCCACGAGACCACTGCACCTTATTCACCTGAATCTAATGGAAAAGCTGAAAGAAAGAATAGGACTCTTACTGAATTGGTAGTTGCTTCGCTTATTAGTTCTGGAGCACCCAAATCTTTATGGGGTGAAGCTCTCTTATCTGTATGTCATGTTTTAAATAGAATTCCACATCTATCTTCTGATACTTCACCATACGAATTATGGAGAAGTAGAAAGCCTAATATTGATTATTTTAGAGTTTGGGGTTGTTTAGCATATGTCAGAAAACCTGACCTAAAAAGAATCAAACTTGCAAGTAGGGCATATGAATGTGTTTTTATTGGTTATGCAGAAAACAGTAAGGCTTCCAGATTTTTAGACTTGCATAATAATGTGATTATTGAATCCTTAGATGCTGATTTTTATGAGGATAAATTTCCTTACTTATTGAGGAACAGTGGGGGTAGTAGTGGGGGTAGTGGGGGTTCACAACCCTCAACTTCCTCTGGCATTCCTCAAACTAATACAAATGCTGCTAATGTTGATTTAGATTCTGAGCCACGTAGAAGCAAACGTGCTAGAACTACTAAAGATTTTGGTGATGACTATGTTGTATATGCTTTAGAATCTGATCCTAGTTCTATCAATGAGGCTTTAACCTCACCTGATGCCGATTTGTGGCAAGAAGCCATAAATGATGAAATGGATTCACTAACCTCTAATGGTACTTGGGAGTTAGTGGACTTACCTCGCGGTAGTCGTACTATAGGATGCAAATGGATTCTTAAAAGAAAGCTTAAACCAGATGGTACAATTGAAAAATTTAAAGCTAGACTAGTAGCTAAAGGATATGTACAAAAGGAAAATATAGATTTCTTTGACACTTACTCTCCTGTGACCCGTGTGACTACCATTAGAGTTTTATTAGCCATTTCTGCTGTGCACAACTTGATGATCCACCAGATGGATGTTAAAACAGCTTTTCTTAATGGAGAACTTGAAGAGGAACTTTATATGGATCAGCCTGAAGGTTTTGCGATTCCAGGGCAGGAACACAAAGTCTGCAAGCTGAATAAGACTTTATATGGTCTTAAGCAAGCTCCTAAACAGTGGCACGACAAAATTGACCAATTATAACTCTCAAATGGTTTTTCTATTAATATGTTGATAAATGCCTTTATTATAAAGCATCCAGTGATAGTTGCATCATGCTTTGTCTATATGTAGATGATTTACTCATTTGTGGTTCTTCGCTTGAATTAATTTCAGAGACTAAAACTATGCTTAGTCAAAATTTTGATATGAAGGACCTAGGTGAGGCCAATGTTATTTTAGGCATGAAAATCACACGTTCTGAAACTGGTATTACTCTTGATCAATCTCATTACATTGAGAAGATCTTGAAGAAATACAATTACTTTGACCGTAGATCTGCATGTACACCTAGTGACCCTCATGTTAAACTTTTGAAAAATTCTGGTGCTGCAGTTAGACAAAAAGAATATGCTAGTATTATTGGTAGCCTTCGCTACGCTACTGATTGCACTAGACCTGACATTGCATATGCTGTAGGTGTATTATGTAGATTTACGAGTTGTCCAAGTTCTGAGCATTGGAATGCTATTGACAGAGTCATGAGGTACTTGAAAAAGACCATGAACTTAGGACTACATTATGAGAGATTTCCCGCTGTCCTTGAGGGATTCAGTGATGCAGATTGGAATTCATTTTCGGATGATTCCAAGGCCACAAGTGGATACGTTTTTAGTATCGCTGGTGGTGCTGTTTCTTAGAGGTCCAAGAAACAGACTATTTTAACTTACTCTACTATGGAGTCTGAGTTAGTTGCTCTAGCTGCGGCTAGTGAGGAGGCAAGCTGGTTGAGGAACCTCTTGTCTTACATTCCTTCATGGAATAGGCCTATACCTCCGATCTTAATCCACTCAGATAGTACTGCTGCTATTGCTAAAGTACAAAATGCTTACTATAACGGTAAGAGACTGGCGATTCGTCGCAAGCATAGTACGGTGGGAGAGCTCCTCACGTCTGGTGCTGTTACTGTGGATTTTGTCAGATCAGAAAGTAATCTTGCAGATCCTTTGACAAAAGGATTGTCTCGAGACAAAGTTTGGAATACATCGATAAGGATGGGACTGAAGCCCATTTAGGATCACAATTGGTGGGAACCCAACCTATACGACTGGAGATCTCAAGACATAGGTTCAATGGAAAAAACAAGCCATACTGTGATTGAAATCATGCAACCTAGGAGTTTTACCACTCCCTAGTCCATCCTGATGTGTATGTGCATGATATTTTGTAGCGTTAGTAAGGATGAGCTTGGCTCTTAATGAACTCTATATCTCTGAATGAGAGGAGTGCCTAGCTACAAGAGCACTCTTGATAGACTCACCGAGGTGTTTGTGAAGTGTGACCGCTTCTATGAGAATGAGGCTGATTCTCTAAAAACATTCACCTATACTGGGATAAGCACAAGGCCGGAATGTGCTGGCATTTAGAACTTGCACCTGGTAGAATCACGTGTGGTTTTCCTTCACTATGTAAAAACGGGTAATGAGTTCAAGACTGAAGATCACTCATTATTCTTGCATTTTGAGGATTGTCCACTATGTAAGGTTCAAGTCTTCGGACACCTTACTTATGCATGGTTCTATACTTTTGAAAAACCGCTTCTTTTAAAATTAGTGTTTTAAATATATAAGTGGGGGATTGTTGGAATTGAGTATACATTCAAAACACTCATCTTGTTATCAATACTGTCTCATGGCCCAACGGTTAAAGTTTTGAGTTCACAAGAGGTTGGGGGTTCAATTCCTACATTCTACATAATATATATATATATATATTTATATATCTATGACCGGGCCGGGCCTTAGGGCTATTAAAAAAAAAAAAAAAAACAGAAATTTTTTTTGAACTTTCAGAATTCAAAACGTTTTTAATAAATATAGCTGTTTCACATTTAAATAGACTTTATGTTATAGCAGTTTCAAAAATTAAATGGTATTCATTATATAGCCGTTTTTTGGATTAATGCACACACATTATAGCCTCCTGGTTACAACCTATAAGATGAGATTATCTTTGGGAAGTAAAAAGCAACAGAAAAACAGAAAAGAAAAAAAAATCTATCATTCAAAATTTTCTCAAAAAAATACATTTTCTGCGGTTTTTGCTGGTGCAAGTTGGTACGTGCTGCTATTGGAGCATTAGGCAGCACTGTAGGTCAGAAGCTCGTTGTATCCCGGGAGAAGTGTTTGGTGATCAACGATTCATCTCCAGAATCGGCCAAATAGTTTCTTAAAGAAAGTGCAACCCACGCCTCGAGCTACTTCTCACTTTCTTCCTGTTGCAGATCAATTTCAGAAAGGTCACTTGGTACACTCAGGTCCAATTCTCCCAACAGAACATGCATGAGAAACAAAAAGTGCTCAGGGGTGCGGGATTAGGGATCATTGCCCGACCAACTTGATGTGTATTAATTTTATATTTTTGAGTGCTATATCTTGTTTCAGATTAATACTCTGATGATTGTTTCAGATTGATAATCTGATGATGGACATACTCTATTTACGCCATACTAAACAGAAAGGAGAAAAAGAGTCTGTGTAGTAGGGCTGCAAACGAATCGAGCTATTCACGAGCTATTCGGCTCGAGCTCGGTCAAAGCTCGGCTCGAACCGAGCTCGTTTCGTAAACAAGCCGAGCTCGAGCTTGATTTTTTTTATTTATTTTAGGCTAAGCTCGCGAGCTATTCGGCTCGAATATGGTCAAAGCTCTGCTCGAACCGAGCTCGAGCTCAAAATTGAGATCGTTTCGTAAACGAGCCGAGCTCGAGCCTGAAGATAGTCAGCTCGGCTCGGCTCGGCTCGGCTCTATTGCAGCCCTACTGTGTTACCTTAAAAAAATTTGGATAAATGGGATCCTGACCTGTAATATGCATGAGCAAGGCTGTTATGGGTGAAGGGTCTTCTATGGTTTTTTTGGATAGGAAAGGGAGGAAAGTAATTGGTATCTTTTGACTGTAGGGTATGTGTTGGATAAGAAGACGGTAAAGAAAGGGAAGAAATCAGAGAGTTCAGAAGGAGATTTTGACCATTGGGATTCGCGAGGTGAATTTGGGAACATAACATACTGGAATCATGATAGTCTCCCTTCTGCAGATGATCCTGTTTTGCGCTGCTTCCATTGGTTCTCAGTAGCCGATGCTGTGAGTCTTTTGTTTTTCAGTTTTTCTTTATTGTGTATATTGGAAAGTTTAATAATACAATATATTTGTTCCTAAGTTTTTATCATCTCTACTATTATAATGGGAGAAGGGGTTAGTGTCATATGTCATTGTTGTCATTTTGAAGCCAGCACGTGCAGCGCACGTGTTGGCAAAATGACCCACTTTGGTAAATATTTTCGGAAGTGGATCAGTTTGGAAATTATTTTCCTTTTTTTTGTCTTTTTTCTTTCTTCCTCCACGTGCACGTACGAAAGTGGACCAGTTTGGTAAATATTTTTGACAGTGGATCAGTTTGGAAATTATTTTCCTTTTTTTTTTTGTCTTTTTCCTTCTTCCCCCACGTGCATCGCACGTGCATGATACTAGTAATAATTAATCTGAAATCTTGGTTCCTTCCTACATGGAGTACATCATCAACCTATTATCAATTAGTGCCAGTTTCCTTCATTCTTATAGGTTATGTCTAGTTTCATGTCTGATTGAAATAAATCTCTTAAAAAGTGAGGTTTGGACTTTGGACTCCTATTTTTGGGCTAAACATTGCATAAGCTTTGGGTTGGGTTGAAAGTTGGGGACTATATGTGTAAGGTTTGGGTTCAGACAAGGTTGATTTGACTTAAAGTCAGCAAAGTCCTAGTATAAGACTTAGTATAAGAGGACTCCTTGCATCTGATTGGTTGAAGCCTGCATTGTTGGGACTCCTCTTTTTGTTCAATTCTGCTTTTTGTTCCTTTCTGTATTGTTATTTCCTTAGTGTTAGTTTTTGCCGGTTTTACATCTTGTAAAACCTCCAATGATTTCTTGTATTATTACTGTTTTGAGTTATATATTACTAGTATCATATACGTACACACGTGCACGTGGAAAAAATTGAAGGGATACTGAAAAGGGTAAAAAAAAAATAATTTCCAAACTGATCCACTTTCGGAAATATTTGGTAAGGGTAAAAAGAAATAAATTTCCAAACTGATCCACTTTCTGAAATATTTACCAAACTGGTCCACTGCCGAAAATATTTACCAAAGTTAGTCCATAACCCAACACGTGCGCTGCACGGGTTGGGTTGAGGACAAATTACACTAAGGGGTTCTCCCATTATAGTAGTAGAGATTATTGATGGCTGGAGCCTGTTGGCTCTATCCGATTCTTCAAAAAAAAGACTTTGTATAAGAGGACTTTAGTTGAAGGATTTATTTTATTTTATTTTATATAAATGAAAATAAGAGTAAATGGCTTTGCAATAGCTGCAGTTCACTAGGAAAATAAGGAACAAGGGGCTTTAGCTGACTATCATGTTACAATTCAATTTAAAGTGTTTAATTTCTGGTGCACTTTGCTGGACAAACTCCAATTTCTGTAAATATGCAGGGGCTATTATCAAAAATGATAATTATCGATTTTATATACTACTAAAGGTCATCATAAGTGTCTTTATACCATACTGTAGACTGACAATTTAGTCTGTGTGCAGCTTCACAAGCCGATCACCACAGAAGAGTTGGTTGAGTAGATCCAAAACAATTGAGTAGATTTTGATAGTAACTTCACTTTCTCAGTGTGAAGACCATCATTTGCTTATCACACTCGTGCATGGCAAGTGTTAGCAATCCCAAAAGTGCTCTATGCATTAAGAACTCTGATGTCTGATTGACCATGTGAAATATTTGCTTATTGTTTATTGAGATGCCCATGAGTACTTCTCTTCTTTAGTTGTAGCTTTATATTCTCAAAAATGCATGTGTGTAAGAGCATCTATAGTCTTTGCTACATATCGATAATATGCATATTTGGCTCAAAAACGAGCTGCACTCGTTTGCCAAATATCCATATTATCCATATTTCGCTACAGTCGTTTGCTACAAATGAGAATAAATTTGAGATTTATCCATATATGATAGATGGCACTCGAAGTGCCGTCCCACAAAAAAAACTAATATTTTTTTTCGTCGGACGGCACTTGAAGTGCCGTTGCTTGATTTTTTTTTAAAAATTAAAAAAAACCCTCAAATCCCTCAGACGGCACTTCATGTGCCGTCCCTTGATTTTTTATTTTTTTTTGTTCAATTAAAAAACCCCAAATCGCCTTCCCAAATTTCTCGGACGGGCACTTCATGTGCCGTCCGGAGTTTTTTGTAATTTTCTATTTTTTTTTTGCAATTTTTGAAATGTTTTTGTAATTTTGTATTTGTTTTTGCAATTTCTGAAATGCTTTTGTAATTTTTTCGTAATTTGTAAAATATTTTTGTAATTTTTTATTATTTTTTGCAATTTTTTATTTTCACTCCGAAGATGAATTTTTATGGGTGAATGACATTAATCCCTCGGACGGCACTTTATGTGCCGTCCCTTGGATTTATTCATAAAAATAGCTTTTAGACGACTGCAGCAAAACTTCTTTTACTATTTCTATATATGCATATATGTATATTTTTTTCCCCAACAACTATAGATGCTCTAAGCTATTTGAAATGCATGGGAAGTTTAGGCCCAAGAGGAGAGAAAATTTTTTCCTTCTAGATTCATGACCACTAATATATTATGGAAGTCTTTTTCCATGGATTTGGTTCGTATTGCTTATTAGTTCTGTTCCTTTTTACTTCTTTTTATCAGCTAGAAATTTGTTCTTTATTTGTGGATCAGAAACTGTTCCTTTATTTCTTTGGTATCATTCAATCAGTATGAAACGAATGCTTCCTTGATCCGTTCAGCAATCATGTATTATAATAAATAGTGTGAGAAACATATATTGAACATTTTGTGCATTGGAATGAATTCGATTAATTTTTTAGTTTTAATACTTCATTCCGTTGTCTTTTTCTTTTTATAGTTAGCGGTGGGTCCATACCCCCTTGCATTCCATTAATAAGATTTTAACGAAACATACAACCAAAATAAGGGGTATGATATTCCTGTCTCCCAAGAGGTGGATCATGATACTCATTCCCCGCAAAAAAGAGAACCCACCTCATACAAGAGAGTTCTCTGCCTCAAAAAAAAAGTCTGTAACATATATTACAAAGATGGGTTCACAAGGGCAGCCAAAAGAATCTCAAAACCCGAGTATGAAGCCAACAAACCTCCACCTGCCAATCACTCGCCATCCGGCGTCCTCGCCCTATCCTTGGAATCTGCCTCATATGTAGAGGTAGTAACATCCACATATATCTCATTTATCGTGTAGTTTGAGATCAGAATATGATATTAGCATTAATTATATATGACAGTTATTGATGTATGAGGTGTTTGTGTGTTGGTCTAAAAATTCTACTATTTCTTTCTGTTGGGGTCGTGGCTCTAATAATAGTCCCACATGGAAAAAAATAAAGAGATGGTTGGTTATATTAGTTTAGACCTTAGACTCAAATAAGAGATTTTCCTTTTGGGTCATATAGGGCTTTAGACTAATTTACCAAATATCCATCTCGACTAGCGGACCAATGTTGGTAGATCCCTTGTTGCTACAAAATGGTATTAGAGCCCATGGTAAACATTCTTAGACAGTGTGGGATGTTAAAATCGAGCTATTGTGTCAAGTCAATTGGTGACGGAGGCGGATGCATGCTCTTGCCGTGTCAATAAGGTGATTGATAGAAAGCAAATATGCTGAGTCAAGATGGTGGAGGCAAAAGTCGAGTTACAAATATTGGCGGAGGTACTCAAAATATAATCCCAGGTGGAGATTGTTGGGGTTGTGGCTCGAATAATAGTCCCACATGAAAAATATATAAATAAATAAAGAGATGGTTGGAAGTTAAATTAGTAGTTGATATCATTCTCTATCTTATGTGCACTATATGGTGTTGCTAAGAGCAGGGCCGGCCCTACCCTAGAGGCGGGTAAGGCAACCGCCTTGGGCCCCCGTTCGTGATTTTAGGGGCCCCCAAATTTGAACTTTCCTTGTAAATATAGGTACGTATTTTGCGCGTAAAAAAATATATATGTTATTAGGGGCCCCATTTCGGAAGTTCGCCTAGGGCCCCCCGGAACTCAGGGCCGGCCCTGGCTAAGAATTATGATGCAGTCATCATGATGAGGTTTTTATGGTTCTCCTTAGATTTTTCCCAACGCTTGGTGTTGGGGACACCTGTCAGAAAGTAAGGAATCTGATACCTTTAGCGGTTTCTAAATTAAGTAGGCGGTTAAGTTGCCTCAGAATGAAACGTGACTAATCTTTGTGGCCAATTTGTTATTTTGAAGTTGAAGAATCCAGCTAGAACAAGCAATTATAAGAAGTTTCTGCAACCTATTCAGGAAGAGATTGGGTTCTATTTGTATACGTGAAGGACCATATTCTCATTGTTTGTTTATTTAGATTTGGTTGTTTATTTTGCAGCACTTGGTTTATGAGAATTATGTTTCACAATATATGTTTGCTTATGGTTGTCGCTAAACCAAGAGAAGATTACCGAAGCATTTTGCTGTACTGCAGTAACTTATAGTTGACACAGAGTGAATACTAGAAAGATTGACTTTGTGATGGGTATCATAGGAGGTTACAAGTTCAGGGCTTTTGGCTTTTGAGGGTGCGATAAACATCATAAACATGTCCAGTCTTGGTTACCTTGAGTTCTTAAAAATATCCAACTTGAATACACATAAGATAAACTGTACTAGGAAATCTGGTTAAATGTCCTATTAACATCAACCTCTTGTGGTTGTCATATCTTATCTGAATGTCAATTAGTTGGCATTGCTGTGCTTGCGTTGTTGAGATATATTTGTACTTAGTTACATTGCACTGGTTTAAGTACTGATCCCAACTGCTGTAATTAATCTTCATTGTTTTTTCTCTTTCAGGGAATATTTGACAGGGCTTAATGCCGCGTGCTTTACCGATCATATTCTTTGGTTCATATTATCATCAGTCAATCGAAGAAATTAAAGCGAAGGGAGATGAAGATGACTTGCCAGTGGAGCGCGAATCTTTGCCACCGTCACGCCTGACATTGATACCGGCTGTGTTATTCTCTTGGGACCATTAATCCTTTTTCTATATAAAGCCATCCATACTTTAATCTCTATTCATTTCTCTTAAGTTTTCTAATATTCTCTACCCCTCGAATTGATTAATTTGATTTCTTCAGAAAAATAGTCTCCTTCTCTCATGTCGACTCCTCACTACACGCCTGCGGACGACGTGAAGAAGCCCTCGATTGGGCCGGTAAGTTCTTTTCAAATCCAAATATATTTAAGTGTGTTGATTAATGACTTTGGTTCGAATTCCTAGTTTTTTTTTTTTTTTTTTGGATTAAAAGATGACTAAGTCATCGCTTCATTAAAGAGAAGTTAACGAAACGGTCCATAAAGTTACAAAACCAGCCCGAAGGCGAGCAACATCAAAGATCACCCAACAAAGAAACTAAAGTCTGAGCGAAGAACAGAATACATCAAAATAGGAAAACATCAACTAAACCAAAAGCTGTTCTGTCTCAATCGCTGGGAGATAGTAACCTACACTGCATGAGAACTACTGCTACTCCTCGCCCAAGCGCATCTTCTTTCTGGACCTGAGAAGCCCTGTCCATTCATAACAACATAACTGATTGAATTCCTAGTTACATACTTTTTCTCGCAAATAAAATAAAAACAGAAACATTGTGTAAGATAGATGCATACAATTGCTGAAATTGAAACGGTTGCATACGGTTCTGTTATTCTTTTTCCTTCATTACCAAGGGATTGTTTCTCTTCTGCATATCTCATGTATTTTCTATGTATGTGTTTTTGACTAGATCTAAGAGATTATCTGCTTTTTTTTCTTTTTCTTTCTCGGCCTAATCTCTTTGCTTGGTATAACTGAAGTAATGTCTTTTTTTGCTTGCAATGTCAGAAAGGACGAGGTTCATACTTTATCAAAGGTACTGGTCTTGATGTCGTATGGGGCAAAGATAAACGTTACTGGACTATTCCAGCAGACAAAGAAAGGTACTCTGTGCATTCTTATTTCTTATCAATTTCAATCAAACTGCTCGATGGGGTTTGTCTATGAACCACAGACATACAAACCCCTTCTGCAGTTTTCTTTTTGAACAAGACCGTAAACACACTCCCTATCATCCCATAATGATGGATTGGTGCAAGCCTGACCTCGCGTCACCGCTTCATTAATAAATTATTAACGAAACAAGTATTACAAATATATAACATCTATCTGTTCCTAGAACGGAACAACAGAAAAAGTTACCCAGTTAAGCCTACAACATTAACTAGTCTCTTCCCTAGCTAGACTTATAGACGATGATACCTGTAATCTGTTCTCCCCCCTATTAGATGTGACGCATGCAAATTTCCTATTGAACAACCAGATACCGACTCATCGAGCACCAACCATAGTTACGACTTGGCCATGCACCTTCTAGCGACGTCTAATTTGAACACCACTCCAGCGACGACTTCTCTATCCCATTCTACCCCATTCGGTGACACCTAATCAGAACAACATACCGGAAACAACTTGCCTAATCACAATTAGAGAAGTGACAAGCCTGACCTCTTGGTCACTAGTGAAGCCCCTTTTGCAGTTAAAATATTAAACTTGCACATTGTTCATGTTTACTGATCTCATCCTTCTACAGGGGCTCGATTGAGCTTCTCCAAGTGAGTTGGCTTGAGGTAACCGGTTCTGTACCTTCCAGTCATTTTGATAAGTACAAGACCTACAAGTTGAGCTTCAAGCTTAAGTTGAAAAATGATGCATTCGGATGGGAAGATAGCCCCGTCTATTTTATGGTGAAACCAGGACAAGGCAAACATGTGTGGAAAAAGGCAGACTTGAGCAAGGCGAAATCCGGGGAAACCCAAGTCTTCCCAGAGAACATGACCTTCTCTTACCGCGATTCAGCTGGTGGCGATCTTCTGTTCGGCTTATATGAGATTTGGAGGGGAAGATGGAAGGGGGGTCTGACGATCGAGGGGGTGGAAATCGTACCTGTGGCATAACATGAGGGTTTGCCAGATCCAACTGTAATAATATATTCTGTTAAGCTAGTATTTATCGGGTCTACAAGGAGTTGTATATGGAGCTATAACTTATATGCATCGACATATATGAAGAAATAACTGTTGTACTATTTGTCATTTAAGTTATATATATCTACAATAAAGTTTCTCTATTAAGCCGATGCGTCTCACTTAGGGCTGCAAACGAGCCGAGCTGAGCCGAATACCTTGAGGCTCGAGCTCCCTAGTCCGACTCGCACTTTTCTTATCTTATGTTCCCATAAACTGACTCTGTGAAAGCACTATACCTTCCTTGTACCTGTTGTTATGCTCTTTTGCTTTCCTGCTCTGTTAAAGTTGCACTCACAGGAAATTATAATTGATGAGATATTCCTTTCTTCTTCTCTGTTCAGATTTTCTGAACAAGCATTTGTATCTTTTGATGGTTTCATATTCGTTTTCATTGTGTGTTCTTGTATGTGCGCACGATCGTTATCCTATGTAAATATTCACCTGTATACATCTATATATTCCTCTTGCCTATCTTGACAAGAATATGATAGAACTCTTTATGTTAAGAGAGAACAATTTGCTGGCACCACACAATCAAAGGGAATGATGTGCTTTATCTTAGGAGACTTTTTTTTGAGAATAAAGATGACATTGTCATCGTTTTATTAATGATGAAAACGAAATCAGGATTACAAAATAACTAGCTTGAGCAAAAGCTATAAAAATGGCTACTAGCATCTCATCAGTATAATGCATCGCCATCCAAAATCAAAGCAAAATACATGAACTAAATATACAAAAACTATTACTCTGCTGAACAGCTTTCTCTATATCCGCAGCTTCTTCCTGCTGGCCGTCTGACCTGCCCATGCATAAATTAAACCTAAATTTGATGCATAAATACATGAAATCTAATGTTGCAATTATGAAAATAAAAGTTGTTTCGGTCTAGCCACAGTTCCCAGATAACCACAACTATTGATAGATCCCAAGCCTGTCAATCCTGTTTTCTAATGTTTTCTTAGGAGACTTTGCTGAATATTTTTTCTCTTGATGCTCTACTTTCAAAAGGAAGCAAAATGGTCTTAAAACATCATATAATTTGTTTATTAATCTCTAATATTATAATGAGAGAGTTGGGGTTGTCATTTGTAAACTTGCATTCAACCATCTAATATCAACTATTTCTTTTTAAGTGGGAGTTATATTAACCATTCATTTATTCAATTGTTAGGGTCTATTCAAAAGCAAGCGCACACAACCTCTGCAGGAGCCGCTTGGCTCTGATACCAAATTGTTAGGAACCCAGAAAAACTCAACCTAAAAGCTAGCTGTTAAAGGAAGGGAACCCAAGTTTATAACTACCCAACATTGATTCCCTATATAACCAATGTGGGACTAAATTTGGATCATAACAAACACAGAGCCAGAAGTATTTGTCGAGTTAACCAAGAAAGTACTTCTTGAAACTTTTCGTTCTATGTTCTCGTAGATGAACTTTTATTCAACAAGCATCTGCATCTACATCTACATCCAGATGTGCAACGTACGTGATAAATAAAGATGTGTTCCAGGATTGTACGTAGAGAAACTAGTACAGTGGAATGTTAGCGAAACACTATATTAAGCACAAATTAGTTGGAAAACATTGTACAATATTTTTCGAATATTTTCTGAGAAAGTGAAAGTTGAATTTCAAGAAGAATTTTCTTTTTTTTCCTAAGCCTCTGCAGAGGAAATTTTCGGGTTAGGGAGATAAAAACAATATTCAAAACAACAAAGGGCTCAATTGAAAAAGATCAATGGTTCGATCGTCCATGGATCAGAAATCAGTAATGTAGTTCTCAGGCTTAAACCAGAGGGAGAAATCTATCCCTTTCGTCTTCAGTTCTTCGGTTGCAGGGCCTATTCTTTCAAGAAGCTGCAAAATTAAATAATTATAGAAAACTTTTATCAAAACAAGACAGAGAGCCATATGGTTGGTGCTTAATGCTATTAGAGCATCTGTAGTCGTTTGCTAAATATGCATAATATGCATATTTTCGCAAAAATATCGTTACAGTCGTTTGTTAAATATGCATATTTTAGATTGCTATAAAGAAATGCCTTTGGTACTGTGGATGCCTTTGGATTGCTTATAAAGAAATGTTGTTGAGTTTTATGATATATACAAGTCAAGAGTGGAGGATAAACCTTGTCATGAACAACACCATTTGAGACCAGAACAGATCGATCAAATACCGTGAAGCTTCCACCATCCAAACGGGTCACAACCCCACCTGCTTCTTCAACTATCTGCTTCGAGAGAAAAAGTACATTGTTATATAAACAACAAGGAGCTGAGGCAACTATTCAATCAAATGATATTGAGCACGTTTCCCATCTCTTCTCGAGAAACAAGTGGGTTATTTCTTTGCAAAATTGTGCTCAATTTCCGCCAAGATCTCTTGTTAGTTGGGGGAAGAATCAGCATGAATCGGATTTTTTTAAGGAACGTATCGAGAGAGAATTTGAATTAGATTTGGTTAGACAATGTGTGGTTGGTAAACAAGAATAGGTTTTTCAGAGAGTACAGAATGTATTGTCAAACATTCAATATCCTAATGAGTAATGTGCTAGCAAAGGAAACTGTTCAATGAATTTGTAAGATTAAAATAGTAGGCAAAATAAAGTGGATTAGTCATAAATTGTACGACACAAACACTACATTTATAAGAATCTTCCATCGATACCTTCCTCCATGTATGAGTGAGATGACGGTTCAGTAAATTTTAGGGTAGGCTTCATAAGATTTTGGCTGCATTCGGCTTAAACATTAGAGGCAGTAGACTCGGTCACTCTTTGAAGAGTAAAAACAACTGTTTGGGAACTCCAAATTCGTAAAGTAAGGTGGGATCACTGGGATGTGCAAAAGAATTTTCACTAACACCAACATGGATGTGAAGAAAGGGTGTTAGTGTTTCAGGGAGTTGGGAGGGAGTCGGCTTATAACTTCATCTAACTCTCCTTCACTGTATAACAAGTGTAATATGCAGCCTCTATTCAGCCTTAATGTTCGTAAAGGATAGGATGACAATTTTATTTTCATGCTAAAACGTATTAAGTGTTGGATATATAGGTATATTCTCAATATAATAGAATATTTTTGTGTATAATGTTCTATGGGGCAACATGTGCTTTGCACGTGTTATCTGTAATTGTTGAACCAAGTTGACTGTGGCTTCATGCCCAGTACCCTTAACCCAGTTTCATCCTATATATACTATATATACTGGTCTAGAGGTAATGCTCTGTGATATTCCAATTATGATAAGCAGGATGTAATATCTCAAGCAGTAGGGATATTAACCCTAACCCTAATTTTCTCTCATAATCTCTAACATTAAGTAATTAGTCATACCATGTGAGAGTAATTAGTAATCATCTCACATTCTTCTTAATGTGTCAAGCAGTGTCCAAGAAGTATCAGTATTTGATAATTATGCAGCTCCATGATAGAAGTGTCTACGCTACATAGGTAATTGTCATCAGTTTTAGTTCACGTGCACAAGCCATATCAAACTCATATTATAATATTCCAAGTTGTAAGATCACAACTCTATATGTCAAGTTAAAATGGCAAAAACGATGAATCGTATATGTATAGTAAAAAGTAGAGATAGTCTAAGAATAGTTGATTACCAAGACACCAGCAGCCATATCCCATGGTTTAAGCCGATATTCCCAATAGGCTTCGACAATTCCCAGTGCTACATGAGACATGTCCACAGCAGCAGCACCAAGCCTTCTGACACCCTGTAAACATTCCCTCCAAAGAATTAAAATAAAGTGGAAATAGTAGGATCTCAAGAACAGTTACATACATGCTTAGTGATTTCGGATCTTAGGATAGTCACTGTACTACAGATTCTTAGTGCATCAATCAACTGCCGCTCCTACATGTATGCATACATATAAAAATTTCACAATTTAAAGGGCATATATGAATCAAGTTTTTTACCCTGCTGACGTCAGTGAATTCTTTGAACAAGTTGATGTTGGTTGCCCATGCATCGTCGTGCTCATATCCAAATCCTGTTACTAGAAGAGAACGTTCCACCTGTGAAGTGAAGATGGCTTCAGATAAGCAGTAAGGGTTCTATTAGAAGAAGGGAAACCCTTATACGTACATTAGATAAGAAGCAGAGCAAATTGATAATATGTAAGCTATAATAGACCTTTCAAATGAGCAATCAATTTATATATACCTGGTCAGCCTGACTGACACGAATTTTTTGACCATTGCAAAAGGCTCCACCACCTTCGGAAAAAGAGGAGAAGAAAGCAACTGGAAAAGTTCAACATGTTGAAAAAAATAAGAGTACTAAATAGTGAACAACCACGCATAATTTTTTACGTGAAGAAGCAGTAAATGTTCGAGTATCCCAACACATAGGACCACCAACAAATTCAACCTGAAAAAGAAAAGGATACTACGAGATTAATAAACTTGAACATAAGTGAATTCAAAATCAATAAATAAAAAGTAAACTCAATTGAGTGCATTGAACAGTGCGATTATGCCGTGCTTTAATAGAAAATAGTACAAGTAGTCAACATGGAAAATATTTGAGATCAGAGGGTATCAGCTACAAACATGTAAGCTGCCGGATGATAACTTGATATATAATCAACATGGAAATTGAAAAGAACTTCACTCTAGATTGTTTGATATCGAGACAATGCGATTTATATTACCCTCGCATAGAACAAAGATGGCTAAATTAAAGGCAAGAAAAGGCATGTGGGTACTGGAGAGACTACTTCTTAGCATTTCCTTCATAATGTAAGGATTGTGGCCTCAAATACACGTAGGCACTAAGTACTTGAAGTTGGAGGAGAAGAGGAGAAGACGAAGACAGCAAGAGACAACATCAGCAAGTGGAAGATGCGCAGTTTGGAGAGTTGTGGTCAACCGACCAAGGGTGCGGTCGACCGACCTTAACTGTAGGAGGTTCTTCGAGTGTAGAGAAGGGGACGGTCGACCGTGCAGTCGACCGGTCATGTCTAGGGTGTGGGCTTTACACGTCGCGGTTGACCGACCTGGGGGTGCGGTTGACCGACAGCGGCGCCGTGTGTTATTTGGGCTGACAAGTTTAAGGCCCAATAAGCTGGATTTGTGTTTATCTTTTGGGGTTTACTTGAGGGCTATATATATGGCCATAAACTCTAGGGTTTGCATGAATCTAATTCATCGATCGCTGAGGAGATCAAACGGTGAGCCGTTATCATTGTTCAACTTTAAGAGAAGATTGTGCCAAGTGTTTCAAAGGTGAGGGAGAGAGATTAAGAGTTGTAATCTCTTTGTAATCTTTATATTTCTTGGGGAATAAGTTCTTGGGGAATAAGAAATACTGGTTATCTCTACATATTGATTGTGTTCTTGTGAGATCTTGCATATATCGTGGTGACTTGTTCTTGGTTCATCTAAATCTTGGTAGTTTCTATTGTTTGTGGTGGACTTCCGCTATTAGTACTACAAGTTGTGATAGATTTCTCAACACCTAAATCTACTTATCCTGCTATCATTTTCTGCCAATAGACATCACTGTATACACCACTTTTTAGCCTCAGAACGTGTAGTAAAACAAAGTCGGTTATCATTAATTCAGAAAATAATATATATTTGAGTACTCCTATACAACATTTTTATGACCAACCCAAATGGAGTCCAGAGCATTACAAAAAAATCAATTTTAAAGGTCTTCATTAGTTAATCTTATAGACTGTATAAAGACAAACGAGAATGTATATGCTACTTTTAGGTTGCCAAAAAAAAAAAAAAAACACCACCGGGGATAATTAATTAGATTTCTGTACAAATTGAATAAAAGAAAGGTAGAGTACCACGGATGCAGCAGCCGGCTTTCCACGAAAAAGAACTCCTACTGATACAGCAAAGCTTGGATAACAATGCGCAAAATTGGTTGTTCCATCTAAACACCATATATACCAGGAAAGAGATCAGAGCAAGTACCCCAAACTTGATATAATAAATAGAAGTGCAGGAGATTGCAGACAATAAAGTAGAGATAAATGCAAAACCACAATCATTTATTTGCAAATGTGAATGCCCCATGTAACAAAATACCAATATCCCATAATTGGATCCAAGTGGCCACTTCTTATTGAGTTTCAATAAATTAAAATTCCAGGATTATTCTTTTGTGTGAGAGTGTGTAGAAGAGGGGTTGCTGTAACTGCGCTTGGTTGAATGAGTGAGCATTTTTCCCTTCAAATAAAGTAACCAGAGACTACCATTTGCAGAACTTAGATGAAAGCAGCACCACATTTCCCAGTGTCCACCTGAATAAAATTGAAAGAGAAAATCACTGGCTTCAGTAGCAACATAAACAGATTGATTGTCAACTGTCTTATAGCCCTCTATCTTGGCAGCAGAGTTGGCTGCCTTTTTTAGCACTGCAGGTTCCATCAACAACCATGTAACGGTAATTGGCTTCTGCAATCAGACCTTTGTTATTGATGATAAATAAGAAAGTGCCATCCATTTCACCACCACTGCATCCTCAAGTGTAGCAGACCTGATCCTCTCTGAACTGTCACTCTGCAACAATTCAAGTCGTGGACATTTACTGATCGACTTCATTGAAGATCCCTGTATCCCTAGTGTTTTAGCATATATATTGTTGCATTTTAATAAAATTACATATTTCTCCTTGCTTTTATACGTTTTCAAGTATATCCTTGTGCTTTTAGGTTATTTTGCATACATATGCTTCTCCAGGATACTATCTATCCTATAATAACATTAAATAAATTCTAATCATTAATATTATTCGTAAATATATTTCTATGTTTATAGAACAATTAATTTCATTAGATATTTTGTATGTAATCCGTATATACCCATAGCATCCTCGAGTCATTCAAAACGCCCTCAAGTTTTAAGTGTGCAACATAGATATATCGTGCACATATACAAGACTTATACAGAATAGGTTTTTTACAGGACCATAACAAATCATGATTTGAAAGGTTGAATTAATCATTATTTCAAGAAGCATTCCTCGTAGAATAAATTTTTTTATTTTTTATTTTATTTATTTTAATTAGAAATAGTTTTCAAGATTGCGCTATTATTTTGATCAAGCTAGATTCTCCATTCCTTTACCCAGCTTTCCGAGGGGGGTGGAGTCGGAATAGAAATCGGTTAAGATCTTTCTCTAGGGAATGAAATTTAGTTGTTTCCTTTGTTTTCTTTTTCAAAACAAACAGGCTGTGGAATAGGATAAGATGGACTTATCCCTAGTATTCCACAACATATGGAATCACTTTCAA
Source organism: Hemerocallis citrina (assembly GCA_017893485.1). Lineage (NCBI taxonomy): Eukaryota > Viridiplantae > Streptophyta > Magnoliopsida > Asparagales > Asphodelaceae > Hemerocallis > Hemerocallis citrina. The sequence goes on from CM030363.1 coordinate 1,793,441, forward strand.
GTGACCAACCCTCTTCTCATGCTATCGCCACAAAGATGAACACAGTTCACTAAACCAAACCTTCTTGTCGCTAATTAAGATGAAGGTAATTTACTCAAATTTGGAGGTTGCTACTGTGTGTGTGGCCGCACGGACGTGCTTGTGTTTGTGGATAGATACACATATCGACATACATATTTGCAGGAAAATTGAGAACATCTAGAAAATGAGTGCAACTAAACTGAGAATGTAAACAATATAAGATGGATAAGAAGTGCATTTAGAAAGAGGATGTGGGTAAAGCTAACTGAGAATAAACTGAGCGAGACTTGATTAAGATGATTTTGACACGTTCAAGGAAGCTTGAGTTATAGGAAATACAGAGTGATAGAATGCTAGTTAATGCTAATAGGACTAGGTTAGACCCAAAGAAACTTTGATAGAGCAGTTAAAAAAGACCAAACAATTGCTAATGTGACAGAGGGCATCGCCAGTAAGTTAGCTAAATGGAGGACAATGATTCATGTAGACAACCCCAAGATATGCAAGATGTTCTTCTTTAAAACTTGTGGTTGCATGTATACATACTTAAGTTACCTAAATGTAAATCAACTAGTTCAACGATATTTAGAGTCAAGTATCCTTCCTTGCAACCATAGGAAAGAACCAAAGTACCAAACCTAATGGATCGATGCACCAGAGATAATCTGATGACGTGTCACCAATAAGGCCACCTTCCTCGCCAAGAATAAGGTGGTCCTTGAAGTTTTTTTTCACCACTTCCAAAATGACAGACTCGCTCATTTTATCTGTACTGCACATGAATCGAGAGAAATAACTTCAAAGATGTGTACATAAAATACATACACAACAAAAAACAAAAAAAAATAAGAAATGTATGCTGAGCACTTTGAGATCAATTATAAGAAATCAAGTTGTGTTATTTACTGGGAAAAAAAAATCTAAATGTGCCCGATATAAGAAAAAAATATAAGAGATCCGGAATCAACAGCAGGAGAGACCATACTATATGCACTTTCGGCAATCAGTAAAATAGAAGTTCTGACTGACAGTGAAGAAGGAAAATTTTTAAAAATAAATAAAGAATACATGTTAGCCAATTGCAACGTACAGGCACAATCTTGTCTGCCTGTATCCAAATTAATTCATAAATTTGAATGAACAAGTTCAAAAATAGGTGGAGAAAATCAAAACTCATAGTAAAACAGAGTATAGTACAGAATAGGTGAAGACTGAATGAACGAGAAGACATCAAGGAAACCCAGAATTTAGAGAAAAAAAGAATTATTTTACAATATACAAACAATTATGTGTAAGAAAGTCTTACTCTGTCACCAAGTCTGTGACTCCCTTATAATTTATGTTTCGTGGCTTGTTAACAGCATCCATTACAACCTGCAAATACTAATAGAATTTAAGGTAAGAGATATGACAAACTACATCAAATAGGCATATGATTATTTGCAGATCAACGAGAAATTACTGCATTACAGCTTGCAAACTGCTGTTTTCAGTATGTTAGTTTGATCATTTCCTACACTGTAAAGAGAGAATTTAAGTTGAAAACACTTACCATTATGATTAGAACAGGTATAAGATTAAAAGGGATTGTCTTTCTTTTCATATAATGCTCCTTTCATGTTTGGATTTTAGAGATGGTGCTGGCCCAGACCCATATATCTCAGTTAATAAAATAACATGAGAGTAGATTTGCAACACATTGTCATTATAGTTAATTGTGGACGAAAATGAAGGTTCGATCATTGATCATACTAATCTCGATCATAACATATAGTCTTGAGTAATTCATCATTCATAGCAAACACCATAACATGTGAAAGTAACTAGGTAAAGCTCTCATTGGAAATTTTTGCCGTCATAGGGCACTTTTTACAAATATTTGTGATTATGGGCTAGTTTCGAAACTATTAGCGCTCGTGGGCTACTTTGTGTCACGTCAGCAACGGCCGTTATTCTCATTAGCGATCTCCTCATTTTGAAAGTCGCTAATGGGAATAGCGGCCTATGTTTTAATTTTTTTTTTGAATTTTTGTTTGCTGTCGCTATTCTCACTGGCGACCTTAGTATATATGAGGTCGCTAATGGGATTAGCGACCTCAAATGAATGTATTGAGACACTTAGCAATTTCTAGAGAGCTTTGCTCTTTTGGGAAATTTGTTTTAAAACTGAGGTCGCTATTGGGAATAGCGACCTTAGTATACTTTAGTCGTTATTTGCAATTGCAACCTCAGTAGAAAACACAATCTCCTTGTTCTTGTAAAATTTACAAAATAGTCACACAATTAAGACCTCTATTCCGAATGACGACCTTAGTACAACTAAGGCCTCTATTCCGAATAGCTACGTTTGTACAACTAAGGTCGCTATTCGGAATAGCGACCTCAGTTTCAAAAATAAATTGACTGTGATTTTTTGAAAGCAAAAGCTCTCTAGATTTTGCTAAGTGTTAGAATACAGTTCATTAAAGGTCGCTAATCTCATTAGCGACCTCATATACTAAGATAGCTAGTGGGAATAGCGAGACCTCATATATACTAAGATAGCTAGTGGGAATAGCGACAACAAATAAAAAATTCGAAATATTTTAAAACAGATGCCGTTATTCCCATTAGCGATCTTCAAAATGAAAAGATCGCTAATGAGAATAGCGGTTGTTGCTGACGTGACACAAAGTAGTCCACGAGCGCTAATAGTTTCAAAATTGGCCCATAATCGCAAATGTTTTTAAAAAGTGACCTATTACAGCAAAAAAAAACTCCTCTCATTGCACACTGGAATTATTCAATATGAACAACTGAATGAATACACCCTAACCAGAATTAAAATCTAAATCACCAACAGTGGCACTTTTTAAATTATATCAAACAAAACTATGCTAATTACAGTCACACTCCTAGATCTGCACAGTCCAAAAAAGCAACATCCAAAACTGTTGCTAACTATTATGAGACTTTTGATGGGCTTGCATTAGAAAGGGAAACACATCCACTGCACATTCTAAATAACTACTTCCAAACAATCAAAATCCCACAGTTGATGAAATTCTCAATCAAAATTTCAAATTTCTTTATATTCCAATCAATTCTCATTATATTCGACTCAAAATGACAACTGGGTTTCCCTAAAATTCCAACAACAAAAATAGTAGTAAATCAAAATTCTTGATTTTGATATCACCTCAGCTCCAGCTTCGGCTGCACTCTCAACAACCTGGAGGAGATGGGCTGCAGGAATGGGCCCAGTTGACTCAGCTGCCACTTTTGGGTACTTCTTCTGCTTCTCACTTGGGATTTCAGATATCACTGCCTTAATTTGGAAGTTGGGTTTGAAATGAGAAAAGGAAGGAACTTTATGGGTTTTAATGGAAAACAATGATTTGGGTATTGAGAGAAGAGATTGAGCCATTGAAGCGAGAGAGAGAGACAGAGAGAGAGAGATTGCGAAAGAGAAGAGAGTGGTTAAAAGAAGTTTTTTGATATATGCAGGCCCTGACAAATGTGGTATTTAGATATTAGCCCCTGATATATAAAATACAGTGAAACAAACAAAGATCAAGACAGTACAGTACTTTAATTTCCATCACATCAAACTTGATGCAAATATATGTGGGACTTCCTGCAGTTTGATGTAGTTGACAAACTTGTAATACGAATAAGTTTGATCATGTTTCATTAATCAAATACTAACTAAACAAGGTAGCAATAAGTCTATATTTCATAATATATGAAAAAACTAATTTCATCCCAGATACAGATGGAAAGGTATGTCATATATTCCTTAGCTTCCTCAAGAAACTACAATATTTCAAACTGTCGTTCAACCGATTTAGAGAAATTCTAAATATCACCATTTTCGGCAAGATTTTGTGGGCTATTAGTCCATCGATTTCGACCGATTTGATGAAATTCTGAAATTCATTATTTTTGCAAGTTTTTGTGGACTTATATAGTCCACCGTTTCCAGCTGATTTTGAGAAATTAAGAATTTCATTGGTTTGTCTATATTTTGTGGGCTGTAGTCTAACTTTTTTGGTCGATTTTGAGAAAATTTGAATTACACTTTTTTTCGACCGAATTGCTGAAAATTTGAATTTCACTCGTTTCGTAGAGTTCGTAAGCTATAGTCCACATTTTTCAGCCAATTTGATGGAATTCTAAAGTTCATTATTTTTGTCGGATTTTGTGGGCTCCACCAGTTTTTGCCAATTTTAAGAAATAATGTATTTCACTATTTTTGTAAAATTTAGTGGGCTAACCTGTCGTTGTCGGCGATTTAGTGAAATTATGAATTTCATTGTTTTCTCCCATATTATGTGTCCACCGTTTCGACCGAACTTTGATAAATCCCGAATTTATCTATTTTGGCCAAATTTTGTAGCTCCACTCTTTTTGGCCAATTTGGTGAAATTCTTAATTGCATTGTCTTGACAAGACTTTGTAGGCTATAGTACATTGTTTTCGGCTGATTTTGAGAAATTCATAATTTCAATGTTTTGATCGATTTTGTAGGCTATATCCACTTTTTCGGTTGATTCTTAGAAATTTTGGATTACACTTTGTTGCTCGATCTAGTGAAATTTTGAACTTCATCGTTTTTGTCAGATTTTGTGGGCTATAGTCCATATTTTCGGTTGATTTGGTGAAATCATGTAGTTCACTATTTTGGTCATACTCTGTATTCTATATAGTGCACCGTTTAAGACTGTTTTTTAGAAATTTTGAATATTACTATTTTGTCAAGATTTAGTGGGCTATGGCCCTCCTTTCAGATCGATTTGGTAAAATTATGTATTTCATTATAGTTCTATATTTTCGGCCGAATTTGACAAATTTATTTTCTATTTATCCAACATGGTAAAAGCAATTACCAAACTTTGTGTGCCAGTGCCAATGGTTCACTATCCTTGTGATTAAAGATGAAAACACATTTCAAATAGAGCACAAGTTGTTAGAATATAAATATTAAAACCCTTACCTTTACCAAAACTTTGGAGTTTTGGTCCATCGCTAGGTTCATTAATATGGTATCAGTGCAACCCAAGTTCGAATCTCACTGACAGTGCAATTTAAATGCGGATTGAAAAATATATATATATGTATACACCGTTGTGTATAGTTTTGGCCCAAAAAAATGGCCCATACCAGGTCAGATGGTGATATCTAGGATTTGGTTTAGTTCCCATTTTTTTTGGTAGACTTTCCAAGTTTTCTTTTACAACCCTAAATCATATGATTGTCAAAGAACTATCTTTGGCACAAAACATCTATAACTATTATAATGGGAGAGATGGGCTTGGTAAACAAATAAACAATTTTTTATTTTTTTTTATGTGTGCAAACACGTGCAGCGCACGTGTTGGTAGGTTTTTTTTGGTCATTTTCCTTCCTCCTCCACGTGCATCGCACGTGCATCATATTGATAGGTTTTTTTGTCCTTTTCCTTCTTCCTCCACGTGCATCGCACGTGCATCATACTAGTAGAAATAATTTGAGTTCTTATGGTTAATTGATATCGATAAAAAAATCAAAACAAAAGCATGTACGTTCCTCATGCATGGACATTACTTGCTACTCTTCATCTTTTAGCTACTTCTTGTTCAGCCTTTCTAGTTGCTTCTTTTACAGCATTACAGAAGAATGCAGAACAGCTTCAGCATCTTCATTATCCATTTCAGTAAGATAGATGGGAGTATAAAAACTCGATTGGAATGAAGATGCATCTGAAGTGTTGAACAGTTTCAGCATCTTCATTATCCATTAAGTGCTGAAACTGGTGCTGAAACTGTTGAGGACGGCAAATGGATAAAAACTCGGAATAAAGTGTTGCGTTTTATGTCTTGCATACTTGTTCGGTGTGAAGAGAAGATGGTGATACAAGTAGAGGGTTCGAAGCGAATGATTGAATAGAAGGAGAAACAGTCGGGAGCAGCAATAGCCAACAGAGAAAGGGACAGTCGACCGTGCGGTCGACTGTCACCTTCTCGGGTTGATGGTCTGAGAGTTGCGTTCGACCGTCCGCGGCGCTGATGGATTTTTTGTTGGATATATTGGTATATTCTCTCTATATAAATATTGCATGTGCATATGAGTAACACGTGTAATGAACGTACAATTGATTGGATATTGAAACGCGGGTTTGTGGATTTATAACCCGATACCCAGACCAATATTTAGGAATAAATACTAGCTTGTGATAGCAGTCTAGGTATTCCAATCTTGATACCTAGAGTGAATATCTCAAGCAACTTAGATCTAGATATTAACCCTAATTTCCAATTGTTAATTTCTCACAAAACCTAACATTTTTTTGGTGCGAGTTTGTTGATTCGATTGAAGCCCACTTCGCCTTCTGATTAGATCGTACGACTCTAATTGTATCTTTATCTTTTCGGAATACATCGGATGGCTATTGTATCAAGATATCTAAACTAGAGTTTCTCTAGATCTATAAATACAATGTAAATGGCTCCTAGAACAATATGATTCTATTGAGTGCCGAATAGAAAAAGAGAGTACTTCATCTGAGACGGTGAGAAAATTTCTCTATTGTAAGCAGCAACCAAGTTCCAGTTAGGCTTGAGAGAGGGTCATGATGAGAATTGTAATATTCTTGTATCTTTTCTAGTTAAAATAACATCTCGGTTTTTCCTTCTCCGGATTAAGGCGAAAGCCCCAACTGTGTGTGCTTTGTGTGATTGATGCGATCTAGTTTTGCTTGATGGTTTGTGTTGATTGTATCGAAAACTCAACAAGATCCTCAGTTTATGAAGAAGCATTCAAAGGAGAGAACAGTTTCAGCACTTAATGAAGATCGATGCAACCCCTCCGGATCCTCCATCGACAACAGCATCGGAAAGTAATGCTCCTCAGGGTAACAAGAATCCCTCCTCGCCATTAATTAATTATGGGTTTTCTTTCTAGAAATTGGTTAGGGTTTGTTTGTTAGGAGTTTGAGGGAAGAAGGAGAAGAACTGAAGTGAGTTTTTTTTTTTTTTTTTTTTTTTTTTTTTTTTTTTTTTTTTTTTTTTTTTATTATTTATTTCGTTGCTGTTTTCGTTTATTAGTTATATTCTGTCTATTTTAGTGGTCAGTTTGATCGATCGAAGTTGGTTGGAATTTACGATGATGAGTTACTACTATTTTTTTTTAATTTTAATTTTGACTTTGTTAGAGGCTGTATAATGTTGTTGTTTTTTTTTTTTTTTTTTTTTTAAAGGTAAAAGGTTGAATAAAGCCACCATGTTTTATTAATAAGAAGTTAAAAAAACAACTCCGGTGTACCGGGAGAGATACAAAAGTACAGAGCAGGAAATAAAATACAGTGCAGGAAATAAAACATAAACCCACAACAAAACCCTGGGGGGTGGGTCTAATCCTCCATACATCAAAAACAACCAAAATTACAGTGGGTCAAAACAAACTAGCAGAGACTGCAGCTATTGAGATTCTGATGAGTATGGATAGCGCCGCCCCTCAGTCCAATGTCTGCCCAAACTCTACATCCTCATCATCAAAATCCTCCTCCACCTGGAAGTAAGAGCATATGTATGTAGTTGTTCGTTTGCCATATTTGGCAAAATAGCATTTGGCAAATGACAGTTTGAAGATAGAGTTGTAGTCGTCAATTGTCTAATTTGGTTTTTCAAAAAAAAAAGTGAAAAACTTAAATGATAGCCTTTAAATTTTTATATATAAAAATTAAATCCGCTTTTTAGTTTTTTTTTAAAATGAAATTAAGCGAGACGGAAGAAGTTCTTCGGCAGGACGTTCTTTCGTCCCGCTTTTTAGTTTTTTTATTTTATTTATTTATTTATAATAAAGTGGAACGGAAGATCATCTTCTGTCTCACTATTTTGCCCTTTTTCATAAAGAAATTGTGTTGTCCGGCAAATTTCCTTTAAACAAAAGGGGTGGAATGGAACTTCTTCTTTCATCTCTTCCGATATTTGGCTATTTCCCAAATTTGCCCTCTATGCTATTTATATCCAACCTTCACTCACTCAAAAGTCAAAACTCACTCCTCTCATCAATACTCACTCCTCTTATCTATTTTCTCGCCGCTGCTTCTTCAATCCCTCCCCAAACACCGATGTCGTCGATCCAAATATTTATTGGTAGGATAAAATCAAACCGTTAAGCCAGGTCAGATCATGGCAACACAAGAATAGAAGCCGAAGCGAAGACTCCAAGTATGGATTTTAGCGATCCAACCCAGTGGAAACAGATAGTTGACGATCGCTAACATGTATGTAAGTGTATTACCGAGCATCCTTATAGTGGATTTTGCAATTTTAAGGAAAATTGGAATAGTCCAATTAGAGCATATGAAGAGCAATGATCCTGTGTCCCACTAATTAAGATGTTAATCGATCAGCCGAGCTGACACCATTTTTTCACAATTGATACTGAAAAATTATCCATTCGACTTATGGAGGCATTGATGGAGAGATGGTGGGACACGACCCACACTTTGACCTACTGTGCGGTGAGTTGGGATTCACCACCCATTGAATTAGGCAATGCTAACGGGGTTATTAATTGGAGTCGGTGATACACCTCAGTGTAACGACGAGGAGTATCCATTTGAAGATGTACAAACTCGCTTCTTTCCTGAGATTACTGAAAATGATTGGAAGTCTCATAGAATACGCTGCTCATTCGTTAAAAAGCATATTCACATTAGTATGAACTAAAAAACTCAGACAGATGATATGTTAGCGATAAGGATTGCATGAGCATTCTTTTTGCTCTTCCTCGGTGAGCTTATTTTCTTTAGTAACTAGTAATATAATTCATTTAATAAGAGCATATGTAGTTGTCCTTTGCCAAATTTGGCACAATAGCATTTGAGTTGTAGTCGTCAATTGTCATAATTTACCTTTTCAAAAAGAAAAAGAGAGGGATGGAAGATCTTTCGTCTATTGATTTTATTTAAAGAACACAATTACTGTGGAATAAAGTAAAAAACTTAAATGATAGTTTTATATTAAAAAAAATAAATCCGCTTTTTGGCTTTAAAAAAATAAAATAAAATTAAGCTGGACGGAAGTTCTTCGGCGGTCTTTCGTCCCGCTTTTTAGATTTTTTTTTTTATTTTTTTATAATTAATATATTTTTAAAAATGTGTCGTCCAACAAATTTCCTTATTAAAAAGGGGGGGGGGGGGGGGGGTTCTCTTCTTTCATCTATTTCAATATGTCAAATTTACCCCCCATGCTATTTGTAACGACAAGGAGTACCCATTTGAAGCTATACAAACTCGGTTCTTTTCTGAAATTACAGAAGATGATTAGAAGTGACATAGAATATGTTGCTCATTCGTTAAAAAGTATATTCACATTAGTATGATCGAAAAAGTTCAGACAGATGATATGATAACGAAAAGGATTGCATGAGCATTCTTTTTGTTCTTCCTCGGTGAGTTTCTTTTCTCTAGTGCTGCTTCGGTTGTCATATGTGGGTAGCTTGCAACACTTTGAAAATAATAACGTTGATTATCAGATAAGGTACTCATGTCCACACTCATTATGTGATCTTCCTTCATTCGTTCTTTCAGTTCGTATTTTTTTGTTTAATCACAATCTTCATTTCCGTCGCTTGTTTCCTCCTTTCTTGCGTGTCTTAGTAAAAATAGTTTTAAAAAAACCGTCTCTTCAACAATTCAGCAAACTCATATGATTTTGCCATCATTTCCCCATTTCTCTTCTCTACCTTTTCGGCCAAGTGGTCGGGCGAGGGGTGTAGGCAAATCCACGTCAACCGGTATATATGAATTTCAGTCAACCGTTGTAGAAGAACATTGGCTACTACCAGCTTCCCTATATTGAGAACTCGGGGCAGAGTCAAACATATAGTTTGTACGCAAAGAAAATTTTGACCGATCGTTTAGTAAATCATAACATTCTTCAAATCTGAAGGCTTTCCCGACTGTTTACATGTATTACTGTTTACATGTATTACAGTCTCGTATCGCATAGCTATCAAAATTAAAAGCAGGAATTATAATTTATTCAAACTATTTTAAAACAATAAAGTCGCATAAATTATACAAACTTCATCTGCCTAAGTTGTTTCGCTTGCGGCTCTACTTGTTACTATACAATTTGTAACACTAAATTCATGGACAAATGAAAAATGAACAAGTTTGAATATTTCAACTAAAGTCTCCCAAAAAAAATCCTCACCAAAGGAGTTATTACAAGATCATATGGCTTTGTATATATTGGATAAATGTCACAAAACTCTTCCAAGTTTTCACCAATTTGCACCACACCCTACTTAACTTTGATTTTGGCAACTTACCTATCTCCACAATTTATTTATTTTTCAGACCATAGAATATGCATTTTTTTTTAACAAACTCAAAGATAGATATTTTTCATATGTGAATTTTATGATAAAGAAGTGGTATATAAAATAAAACAAAATAAATGTAAATAAATAGAATAAAAAGTACCTGATATGATAACAAATTTGGTGCACCAAACATCTGCAAGCACAACTTAATTTGCATTTATTGATGCGAAAATGTATGTGGCAGTTAAGAGTGATGCATGTAGTTGTAACTGTAAATCCAAAGTCAGAATTCAGCAGGCAAAATGTACATGAATTATTAATGCAATATGTGAAGTACCATGTACAACTCATGCATATAGGATATATAAGTAGATACATAAAAGTATGACCACACAAATCAACTCAGGATATATAGCTTCAACCCAAAGACTCAAAAGCATGGAAATAATAATTTCACTGTAATTCCAACTGATCACATAATCAGACACTAGCAAGTATCAGTGTGATCTCAGAAGCAGCAAAGACCTAACAGTTGCACAAATCAGAATAAAAATGCAATTAATAATTTCTTTTTCAAGTTAAAATTGTAAATTCAACCAAGAGTTTGATTTACCAAAAAGGCAACTATAACTCATGCTGACCATTCTCCACAAAATATCTCAAGAACTACTCCCAGCTCGTTAAATTTCCGACTTCATACTGATTCACGCAAATTCTCGTGCCAAAGTGCTGTAAAATTTGGTCCAATTCGAACCAACTCCTAAACTCTATATTTCTCTTGTTCATTTTGGTGAATTAATATTAAGTGGTGGCTCTGATCTTTGCCTTTTGGGTTCTCGGTCCCCCAGCCGCAAAGAAACACCCAGATCTTCGTCGTCGGTTGAATTCCTAAGTGTCGATAGACTCCTAAGCTCAGGGTTGTCAACTTCTTGGTTCCTATGATTTATCGGGGAAGTGCTAATGAACTTGTGCTCCTCGACTTTATTGTTGGCATCAACTGGATGGTCAACTCGGAACTCTACATGGGTGTATGGTGCTTGCAGATTTGACCCAGAGCCTGATGCATCATCTCGAGGGAGTTCTTCTATATTGATACCTAAAGGGCCGTAAGTTTCTTCGTTTTTTTCTTTTGGAAGCGGACACAAGTTTGGAAAGGACTCGCCAACAGTGGAATTGGCTGCCACCAAAGCCAAGCGTTGTTCTTGGATCGCCTCTTCAATCATCAAAAACAATAGCTTATCAAAAAAATCAACATAAACAATTGAAAAGGCACAAGTAGAATTACTGTCAAAAAAAGCAATTAGTAGAAATGTTAAACTCGACTACTAAAAAATAAATCAAAACATTTTCCTAAAGATTTGCACACAAAAAAAAAAATTGAATAATAAAATTAATAAATTTTTAGTCAGCAATTCTTAAGATATAATACAGATATGGCTATACTAAAATGTCATGTTATTTTATGAGTTCTTCCAGGAAATAATAAATCATAGGCGATAATTTGAGATTTCCATGTTTAAGCAGAAAACTGAGAAATTTGGTGAAGAGGGTATTTGCTACAATACTCCAAATCAACATACTAATAAAAGAGATTAGATATAATTTATAAGCTAAGAAGTGTTTGTTTTTCATTGATACACTTCATTTCAAATTTTAGCAACAAAATTACTCGGAACAAAAGAGCAGGGAGTAAACTACATGTAATACATGAAAATATTGGCTACAAGAATAAGTAGTATCATTACTCAGTAGTAAATAGTAACTTTAGAATAACATCATTCAGTTTAGAACTGTAACAGAAGAACAAAACAAACCTTGAAGCCCTTCATTGGTTGTAACAAGATCAAGTTCCAAGAGTTCAAGAAGCCTGCCTAGGTCAACCCCACTGGTCCAATTCTCTGGTCCATGCCCAATTTTGAGCTTCAACCTCCCTCGATCTGCAGTCCCACCCCATATTATCCCTATAGGCTGAGGCTTCTCGCCACCTTGCGGAGTCAAAATAACGAGGCTCCCACTGTCGCCTTCCAGATCAAACGTCTCATGATTTTCGCCCACGACAAGGAAGTCAGTGAAGAAGCATATTCCTTTCTCGTCGTTGTACTCGAGTGCATAAGCCATCACCGTGCCTGTCGTGAGCCCAGAGCTCCTCCCAACTTTCATAACTTGTCGTCCAATAAGGCTATTGATAGGAGACTGCAGATCGATCACTTTGACATCTCCAATTTCACCGACGCCCTTCACTACAGTCGTGACTGTCGACATGTCGAAGTTGTCGGCGAAGGGGATGAATGCCCCGTCAGCTCGAACAAAGGTCTCTGCAGTGTGGAAAAAAAATGTGAAGGGGATCATTTCTGATATCCCCAACAAAACTTCATAGTTTGATAAGTAATATTAAATATACACCAAAACTGACCAAAATATCCTTGTCACATAAATTCTTACTGATCCGTGGAGGGTATTTTTGTCCTTCTGGGGTGATATATCATATAACTTGAAGTTGCATGGGGATATTTATATCATAATGTGCCATGGGGATTATAATGTGGGTTATCTTGTGGATACTTTGAATTAATAATAGATAACAACAAAGAGAATGCAAATATTCAGGATCAATGTAAAATGTCAAGGAAACTCAATTTGAAATTCTTCTGCA